>CM072169.1:21086427-21155355 GCA_036850595.1 Rhyacichthys aspro
AGTGACTTAATCAAGTCTGAATGAGGACAAACCAGAACTAAACCAAGGAATAACACAGGTCTTAACCAAAGAACTAAACACATAAACATAAAAAAAGGACCTAAAACTGAAACTAAATAAAGACTAAATTAGGGCTAAATGAGAACCAAACCAACACTGAACACTTCATTGGGTCTAAGTCGAGACTAAAGTATCACTAAATTAAGAATAAACTAGAACTAAGGCCGAACCAGGACTAAACCAGGACTAAACCAGGACTAAACCAGGACTAAACCAGGACTGAACCAGGACTGAACCAGGACTGAACCAGGACTAAACCAGGACTGAACCAGGACTAAACCAGGTCTAAACCAGGACTGAACCAGGACTGAACCAGGACTGAACCAGGACTGAACCAGGACTGAACCAGGTCTAAACCAGGTCTAAACCAGGTCTAAACCAGGTCTAAACCAGGACTAAATCAGGACTGACCAGGACTAAACCAGGACTAAACCAGGACTAAACCAGGACTAAACCAGGACTAAACCAGGACTAAACCAGGACTAAACCAGGTCTAACTAAGGTGTGTTTAAACCACAACCAAACCAGGAATAAAACAGGACAAAACCACAACGATTTGTTTTGGTTTTGTTGGGTGTGTTTTTGATTTTTTTTTTCAGGTCTTTTTCTGGATTTGTTGTGACTGTTTTTGGTTTTGTTGGTTTCAATTCTGGATTTGTCGCGTCTTTTTCTGGATTTGTTGGTCTTTTTCTGGATTTGTTGGTCTTTTTCTGGATTTGTCCGGTCTTTTTCTGGATTTGTTGGTCTTTTTCTGGATTTGTTGGTCTGTTTCTTGATTTTTCTGGTCTGTTTCTGGATTTGTTGGTCTGTTTCTTGATTTTTCTGGTCTTTTTCTGCATTTTTAAGGACTATTACCAAATAAAAGTCCAAAGGGGAGAGCGGGGTCGGTGATATCTCCGGGGCCCAGCCTTCGGAGAACTTCGTGAGCGTGAAGCGTGAGCAGGAGATAAGACTGAGACGGCTTCAGGACGGAGCTGATAAACCCTGGGGTCATCAGTCCTGCCCTCCTCCGACTCCTCTGATCACAGCTGGAGACAGGTTCATGGAGACAAAATCTGAAAATGAACCGTCCACACTACAACAAAACCACAAATATTAAACAGAAACACACCTGGATGAACTGTTTCTGCAGGTTTAACGTCGGACACAGCTCTGAGCAGCTCCAGGTCGAATGGACACAGAATAAGACAAAAAAATGTGAATAACAGGGTTTAGAGACACTTATTTTTAGACAAAGACGTGTATTTTGGGTCTTGCAGCTGTTGTTTTCTGTTGTGTCATAAAACTTCTTTCTTTCTTTCTTTCTTTATTCATTTATTTATTTATTTATTGTTTATTTATTTATTTATTTATTTTTTGCTTTATTTATTTATTGCTTTATTGCTTTATTTATTTCTTAATTTATTTCTTAATTTATTTCTTAATTTATTTCTCAATTAATTAATTTATTTATTATTTATTATTTGCTTTATTTATTTATTTTTTGCTTTATTTATTGCTTTATTTATTTATTGCTTTATTTATTGCTTTATTGCTTTATTTATTTCTTAATTTATTTCTTAATTAATTGATTAATTTATTGCTACTAAAGTCAGCTCATGGATGTGTTATTACCAGTGATCTGTTCAGAGCGATGGAAGCGAAGGCAGTCATAAAGAAAAGGTTATTTTTTTGCCGATTTAAAGCTTGTTAAGAGCAAAAAGTCTTTTACAGGAAAATAGGTGATAAACAGTAATGAAACTGACCTTTTTGGTTTTCCAGATGTTTTTAAATAGTTTTCTCTGAAGGGTTTATTCGAGCTGCGTTCACAGATACAGAACTGGATCTGACTCGACACATTTCTCCTTTAATTGAGTTTAGTTAAAAGATTTTCTGCTTTGTTTTCACTTCCTTTCAGTGCTTATCTTCTCCTGTATTTGGGATTGAACCAGAAGAGACATTTCTCATTAACAAAAGCCAAAGTATTCTCCGCTTTGTGCAAACTTCCGACGAAGGAAACCGCTCTGAATCCAAAACGGTGGATTACCATTGTCTCATTAAAACTCAAAACGCAGCCAAGACTTTCTCAGTGAAATGTGTAAAATCCGAGGGGAGCACGGCTCTCCCCGAAGACCTTTACACTCCGAGTTTTTCTTCGTGTTTCGAGCCTGAGGTGTTTTGGCAGCGGTTTATTTCACAACATCGATAAAACAAACACAGGGAGCTATTTATGAACAAACCTCTGACCTCGCTCCAACACGAACCAGGCCCGAGGCACAACAGAGTCTTAAAGAAGAAGCTGTGTTTTTCTCCAGATGTTGTTGTGTTTGTTTTAGACCTAATCACTTCAGCTGTAATCATCTTATCTGAAGTTGCAGTGCGTTTTCTTTCTGTTCAGCTCCAGTTTGAGGATGTTTCCTGCTGTTTTCCTGTTCTTTATTTATTTATTTGTCTTCTTCCTGGTCGGGTTTTGTCGGAGAAACCCGTCTGAGCTGATTTTCTAAAGTGTGTTTGTGTTTTTTTCTGTGACAGACGCTGAGTCCGACGGCGGCGAGCTGGACTTGAGCGGCATCGACGACAAAGAAATAGACCTGGTACCAACTCACACCGATGTTCATACCATCGTTCATTTATGGCTGATATATTACTAGGAATTGATCAGATTTTTATCAATTTCAACGCCACTGACGATTCTGTTTATCAGCTAAATACTTTATTGATTCTCTTATTGATTCCTGAGGGCTCTGTGTGGAAAAAAGTCCTCCTATCTGCTTTTTCGGCAACAAACAAACACTTTGAGTCTGTGAAAGTCTGTTAAATAAGGACACACTCAAACCAGGGCCATTTAAACCGTTCTGTGGATGGGAGCTCTCACATCCGCCGAACAAACCAGACACGGAACAGTTAACTTTAACAACAAATCCCATAGAATGAAGAAGGAAAACTCAACGATAAATAAGACTGACAAAATAAAATAAAAATCTTGGTCAGAAAATCTTCCTTTAAAACTCTTTTCTATTTAACAAACAGATGGAAGTATTAATAACATTCACAAAACTGGTTTGAACCAAAAGAAACATGAACAGTTTGATCTAAAATGGAGATTAAGAGAATATTTATACATGAATACTGTTATTTATAAGACTCTAGTGATATTTAACATCTGAGGAGGTTACGGTGCTGCTTGAAAACACATTTAGTCTCATGTGTCGACAGATGTTTGAGTGTTGTGTGTATTTGCAGCTTTACATTAAATAGCTGCAGTTATTGCAAACAGCATCATTTTTGACTCGTTTAAAAGCGTTTCTTCATGATCCTTCCTTTGACTGGGACTCATTAACGTTAAGAGGGAACAATTCTGATGGATCATTAAATGTAGATGTAGGTCTTCAGTTCCCAACCTCCTACGACTCTGTTAGGGTCCAGTTTATTAAAGTATTTCTTCTCTCTCTTTTTGAGCATCACATAATCCCAGCCTCCAGGAGGTTTGTGTCTGATCTCCGTATACGAACCATCAAAATTATATTGAGATTATATATTTTTGGGCTAAAAGTTACACAGTGCTCCTTTTAAATAAGTGACAAATATAAAAAAGCACCAATAAATACAACAAAATTTCGAGAAAATTTGAAATGCTCCTCAGAAACTTACGGCGTTTCTGTAAAAATCACAAAAACCCGCCTATTCTAGTAAATAAACCCAGCCTCTGAAGGGTTTTCGTACCAGACGGAGCCAGTTTGAGGAGAATATTACGACAGAAAAACCCTTAAAACCAGTGCGCTCTTTATCTCAGACAAAAGCCTCGTCTCTAAACATGTTTTCTCTTCGCAGTATCTTCTGAGCGAAAGAGAAATCCAGATCAAGACGGCTCTGTGGATGGCCGAGAACTCAGACTACCTCAAAGAACAGAAAGGTATTTGATTATTCGTGCTGTTTGATTCGTTCAGGCCTTTCTGACGGCTCCGTTTGTTTTTCAGAAAAAGAAGCAAAGATCGCGAAAGAAAAGGAGCTTGGCATCTACAAAGAGAAAAAGGTATCCACAAAAATCTGTTCTTCTGATGTAAAAAGTCCACTGATGCAGGCTTTTAAATGAGGACGTGTTCTGTTAAATTGCCCGTGGAGAAATATTCATAAATTCATTGTTGCGTGAAATCTTATTAGATGTATTTATCGGAGTCTGGAGCGTGAGGTGAAGGTGGAAGAATAACCCCAATCTGCCGCTCTAATGGAGACTAACGCTGACGACACCAACTCAAACGCCTCCTCGGAAAAAAAACTCTCCTCGAACTACAGTCTAATAATCTCCTGCACAATTAGAGTCAAATAGTCCAATTAAATACAATTAAATGGCCCAAGGCATAAGTACCTCACATGAATAATTAAATCTAAGTACATTTAACATAATGTGCATTAAAATAAGTGACATAAACATAAATAAAGGAAATGCATCTGCAGACTAATGTTTTATTAATGTTTTATTAATGTTTTATTAATGTTTTATTAAAGTGGTCTAGTCCTGAAGAACCGGTTTATTCCTGGACTTGGACCTGGATTAGTTCTAGGTTTAGTCTGGGAAATAGAAAACATTTTAGCAGCAAAGCATTTTAACACAAGATAAAGGCCGATATTTGAAATAAAAGCTTAATTTCTGATAAAACATTACCGTAAATCCTGTAGTAGTGCGCCTCTAAAAACCAGAAACGCTTCACTGACCGTTTCTCGTCTGGTTTTTTTCAGCGTCGAGCTCCAGGAAAGAAGCGCGGTCCGATCCAAGCGAACACCGCGGACGAGGCCATCGGGAAAATGTTGGAGCAGAAGGGCATCTCGACTAAAATCAACTACGACGTCCTGAAGGATCTCAACATCAAACCTGCGGCGAGTCCGGATCGATCCAACGAGACCAAGACTGAGACCAAGACTCCCAGACTGACCGGACGGATCCGAAAACCGGCCAATCCTACGCTCAGCCTCAGCACGCCCCTCAGCACTCTGGGAAAAAGGTCAGTGGAGGCACTAACGGCATTTTAACTACAAAAGTCTCAGTGTCTTTGTGTGAGGTTCAGGGCTGTATTCAACATAAAGAGAATAAGAGAGTTTTATTTATGTTAAAGGTGAAAAAAAGTCCAAAAACTGATTCTCCTGAGTCTGGACCTGGTCTAAGACTGGACTAACTCTGTCTCCTGAGTCTGGACCTGGTCTGAGACTGGACTAACTCTGTCTCCTGAGTCTGGACCTGGTCTGAGACTGGACTAACTCTGTCTCCTGAGTCTGGACCTGGTCTAAGACTGGACTAACTCTGTCTCCTGAGTCTGGACCTGGTCTAAGACTGGACTAACTCTGTCTCCTGAGTCTGGACCTGGTCTAAGACTGGACTAACTCTGTCTCTGAGTCTGGACCT
Organism: Rhyacichthys aspro; assembly: GCA_036850595.1. Classification (NCBI taxonomy): domain Eukaryota; kingdom Metazoa; phylum Chordata; class Actinopteri; order Gobiiformes; family Rhyacichthyidae; genus Rhyacichthys; species Rhyacichthys aspro. The sequence continues at coordinate 21,091,865 of CM072169.1, forward strand.
GGTCTAAGACTGGACTAACTCTGTCTCCATGAGTCTGGACCTGGTCTAAGACTGGACTAACTCTGTCTCCTGAGTCTGGACCTGGTCTAAGACTGGACTAACTCTGTCTCCTGAGTCTGGACCTGGTCTAAGACTGGACTAACTCTGTCTCCTGAGTCTGGACCTGATCTAAGACTGGACTAACTCTGTCTCCATGAGTCTGGACCTGGTCTAAGACTGGACTAACTCTGTCTCCTGAGTCTGGACCTGGTCTAAGACTGGACTAACTCTGTCTCTTGAGTCTGGACCTGGACTAAGACTGGACTAACTCTGTCTCCATGAGTCTGGACCTGGTCTAAGACTGGACTAACTCTGTCTCCTGAGTCTGGACCTGGTCTAAGACTGGACTAACTCTGTCTCCTGAGTCTGGACCTGGTCTAAGACTGGACTAACTCTGTCTCTTGAGTCTGGACCTGGACTAAGACTGGACTAACTCTGTCTCCATGAGTCTGGACCTGGTCTAAGACTGGACTAACTCTGTCTCCTGAGTCTGGACCTGGTCTAAGACTGGACTAACTCTGTCTCCATGAGTCTGGACCTGGTCTAAGACCGGACTAACTCTGTCTCCTGAGTCTGGACCTGGTCTAAGACCGGACTAACTCTGTCTCCTGAGTCTGGACTTTGTTGTATCTGTTACAGTGTATTATGAGCTGGTCTTGGTCTTGACTAATACAGAAGGCCAGACTTTCAAAATAAAATATAGCGTTAAAATGATCAGAAAAAGTGAAGGTATTTACTTATTTATTTATCAGATTTCTTCACAGTTAAATATATTTTATTGGTTTTCTTTTTGAATAAAAACTTTGTTAGATGAAGTAAAAACAAAAAAAGAAAAGAAAACAACAGCTTGAGGAAAAACAGATGCTTTTTCTTGTGAAAAACTAAAACAAAGAAATAGGGAAACCTGTTTTAAATGGAGAAAACGCTCCTGGTTTTTTGCTGTGAACCATTTTATCTCGAGTTATATCTCTCTTATTTATAACAAACTGTTCACTGAAGATTAGAGCGTGTTATTAAAGGTAAATGAGTCGTTTTAATCTCTATATTTATGTTTTAACTCTTTAACTCTTGGGGCCAGGTGGACAGTGATCATGTTCCTCTAAAATGACTTGAGTACATTAGTATCACAGGCCTGTAGTTGTTGTTTGGTTTGTTTACCGTCCTCTCGTTAACACCGATCCTCGTTAATTAGTCTCCCGTCGGTTTATAATCAGTGCAAACGACTCGCTCCAACTGTTTAAACAGGACTCAGACCGAGGCACGGATCCATTAATATTTAGATGAGATTTGACTCAAATATGGCGGAGGCAGGTGTCGTAGAAGCACATTTCCATAAAGCAGCAGTAAATCCTAAAACCAGATTAACATTAGATTCACCCCGAGGCTAACGTTAGCGGCTAATGTGAGTTTTATGACGGACGGACGGCTCCCGCGCAGCGACAGGATGATGGATGATGTGTTTAAGTGCTTCCTGTTTAGCGGTTTGTAACGTGACGCTTTATCGACCGCCGTTTACACCTCCCTAAAGAGAGGTCAGAGGTCACCGGAGCCGACCCCGACGTGTCCCGCTCAAAGAGACTTCAGCAGGAGACACACTTTGATCTCAATTAAAGTCAATGCCCTTTTTTTAAAATATGGCTGAAGCATCTCATAAACTCTGCTTTAGTTTACTCTATAATCTATAACAAACACAGAGACAGTTGTTGTTTATAACGACAACAGTGAGTTTAAAAAGTGAGGAACGCTCCAAATCTTTATTATAGCTTTTATTATAATAGCTTCCTGTCAATCACTAATAGTTTTTATAAGCAGTGCTTTTGAGAAACTGAAACATCTGTGTTGCATGGTTTCTTCTTCTTCTTCCTTCTTCCTTCTTCTTCTTCTTTCTTCTTTCTTCTTTCTTCTTCTTCTTTCTTCTTTCTTCTTCTTCTTCTTCTTCTTTCCTCTTCTTCTTCTTCTTTCCTCTTCTTCTTCTTCTTCTTCTTTCCTCTTCTTCCTCTTCTTCCTCTTCTTCTTCTTCTTCTTCTTCTTCTTCTTCTTCTTCTTCTTCTTCTTCTTCTTCTTCTTCTTCTTCTTCCTTCCTCTTCCTTCTTCTTCTTCCTTCCTCTTCCTTCTTCTTCCTTCTTCTTCCTTCCTCTTCCTTCTTTATCCTTCTTCTTCTTCCTTCCTCTTCCTTCTTCTTCTTCTTCCTTCTTCTTCCTTCTTCTTCCTTCCTCTTCCTTCTTCTTCTTCTTCTTCTTCTTCTTCTTCTTCTTCTTCTTCTTCTTCTTCCTTCTTCTTCCTTCCTCTTCCTTCTTCTTCTTCTTCCTTCTTCTTCTTCTTCTTCTTCCTTCCTCTTCCTTCTTCTTCTTCTTCCTTCCTCTTCCTTCTTCTTCTTCTTCTTCCTTCTTCTTCCTTCTTCTTTCTTTCTTTCTTTCTTCCTTCTTCTTCTTCTTCTTCTTCTTCTTCTTCTTCTTCTTCTTCTTCTTCTTCTTGCCGCTCTACTTCACTAATGGCCGCCTCCTGAGGTCGGTCTTCATGAATGAGTCCATCTTCACGGTGTTTTTAAGAATGGACGTTCCACCTGAAAACCCGTCTTTAAAGTGCATCTCTTTTGTGAATGAATCATTGATAAACACCGCTGTTTTCCGTCTTTCACCTCGGCCTTTCATTCTTTTTTTGTCTTGTTATGAACGGCTGCATCCTTTTACTTACACGGCGCTCTCTTTGGGTTCTTAAGTGCTTCGTGCTCTTAGACGCTGCATAAGGTTGTGATGCCAACAAATACTGTACTTAGTATACAGTTTTTCATGTATCTGTACTTTATTTATTTATTTTTCTGGAGACTTTTTACTTTTGAACAAATATCTGTACTTTCTAGTCTTACTTTGTCAAAACTGTTTCTTTTCCAACCTCCACAAACGACGACATAAAAGAAACAAGAGAGAGGAAGTCAAGCCCCGCCAAAATAAGAGAAGGATGTTCTTGATGTAAACTCATAGAACATCTAATATTGTTGGTGATTGTTGTGAATGATGCAGAATGAAAATAATTACAGAACAAATCCCAATTGCACTGGTTCAGTCTTGATTCTGTCTGAAACCAGTACTTTTACTTTTACTTTTTTAGTACAGAATGTGAATACTTTTGCCACCTTGAACATTGAACTGAACGAAGTGTGTAAGATGCAAAAGTTGGATGTATATTGGTTGTTTGGTTGAAGAACAGATAGTTTGGGAAGTTTTGAGGAGTTAACCTTTACTGTTTTCCACATTTAACTGAAAAACCTTGAATAATCCCGTCTTAAGTCACTGTAGTGCCCTTTTTTATTGAAGCAAGAACATTGTTTTGATTTGAAAACCCGCAGCCGGCGCTCATCTCTTATTCTGTGGCGTCCAGCAGCGAAACGAGGCCGAGGCCAGAGAGAACCGCCGGCCGTCGCTGCAGAATGGTCTCTTTGAGAGTTGAACTGTTGACGGGGCCTGAAAAGGTTGTTGTGCAGTTATTGAAAACGGGGGAGACCTCTGGAGAGAGCAGAGCCGCTGACAGAGGCCCATTGTGTGGCGTTCGAGGCTCGGACAAACCAACACTGAGCCATTGTGAGGCCGGGACTCCCTCCACTCGCTCGGCTTCTCCTGCAGCTCCTCCAGAGAATCACTCGCTCTGGCTTTTACATTATTTACTGATTTTGTCCTCGATAAGTTCTGGTCAAAGAAACTCAGCTTGTTTAACTTGTGTAACAGGGTTCGTACAGTCCCAGTTCCACGTCCTGCGCCACAAAAAAGCTGTTGTAGAGTTTGACATCAGTGGATTTAGGTGTTTAACTCCTGGTCCTGGACAGGTTTTGTGTTTTTGGAATTTTATTTTTGCAGAAATCTCAGGTGGAGCACAAAATGAAGGGAATGAAGGTGAATACAGACGATTAGCACGATGCTAACATGTCGAGGAAGTACAACTTAAACAGAGCACGGCTTTCGGAGAAGAAATACAGAATTTAGCAAAAGAGTTTGAAATAATTTGGAAACATGGGCAGAAGATGTGTTTATTAACCTCGTGAAGGAGAAAGATTCTGGACCCGGTGCATAATTCAGTTTGTACAGAAACGAACAAACGGACGATGAAGAAAGTCCTACAAAAAATGTGTAGTAAAAGTTAACTCTAACACTCACCTCCAACAGCAGCCGACTTGTATTAAAAAAGAATCAAACCGGTTCAATTTTTCCTCCACAAAACACTTATTTATTAAACAAACCACAGTTTAGAGCTTCCCTCTTTGTCTAATTCTACATTATGTGAATGTTTTCCTGATATTTCACTTTCCGTCCCTTTTATCTGTTTATGTTTGTTGTTTTGCTTCAGCTCCAGAATATAATGGAAGTTTTGTTGTTAGATGTGACGTGAAAATCAATGATCACAAGTCATCTTATATATTAAATTGAAATAGCACCTTTTTGTAATAACTCTGACAGTATTTCGAGTCCCAGTCCTCTGTGCAGGTCCCACACATGTTCCTCTGCCGTTTCTTTGTGGCAGCTGCCAAACAGACCCTCCCTGTTCCTGTCCCGCTGCAGAACCGAGCCCACTCTTCCAGAAATAGTCCAGATAATTGCCCCGCAGTGATATTTTTCCCTCCTTTGTGCCGCGCTGCCCGTTCGTCGTCTCCTTCCTCGTTTAATTCCATCTTTTCTCCGCCGTTTTAAACCGTTTTGACTTAAAAAAAAGACGGATTCCTGAGTGCATTTTTCTGCCAGAAGGAGGTCAGTCGGGCAGCTGCAGAAACGCCACGAACGGAGGAGAACAAGTCGAGATGTCAGCAGTTTTTGTGCCAGATGTTGGTCTAAGAATAGACTCAGGGAAGAGGAAGCAGCTTACAGTAGAAGGACAAACAAAGAGGCAAAATATCCTCCAGTAAAAGAAAATAGTTGGGTTTGTTTGTGAAGGTGTGAATGAACATGGAGCAAACTAACAAATTCTGAATCTGAACTGTGTAGAGGGTATGTCAATCAATCAAACTTTATTTATGAAGCACTTTTCATACAACTCAACAAAATAAAATCATTAAACTCAACATTCCCAACAGTTTAAAAACAATGGTGGATTTGTTTCACTGTATTTCACTCAATAAAACAGAATAGAGTGAAATGGAGGGATAAAATAAAATTAAATTAAATTAAATTAAATTAAATTAAATTAAATTAAATTAAATTAAATTAAATTAAATTAAATTAAATTAAATTAAATTAAAAAATAAATAAAATAAAGTAAAAAAAGTGAACGAACTTGCTAGAGTAAAGTTTGGCCTCTCTGTGCATTACAGATATAATTCTTCTAAAAAACATTAATGCAGTCCTTTGTGACAAGGCTTTAAAGTAAGTTTTCCACTAGTTTCATTGGTGTTACTGACCTATAAATGTGGCCATAACAAGAAATATTGGTGTAGTTGTTGTTGTGGTTTAAATGTTTGCCAAAAAGTGAGCCTAGACTTGTCTTTTGCTCAAGAACAGGTTTAATTCTGTCATTATTGCTATTGTAGATGATTAGGTGTCTGGGTTTAGGTTTGAACACTGGCTTTGTCCCAGTTCTTTTGCAGGTGTCACAAAGTCCTAAAGTCACCTGTGTGTTTTTAAAGCCCTTTGGAAACAGGAACCAGCTCCGAGCGATGGAGGCGGATGTTTTCCTTCTGAAGCCAGCAGCTGTGTTTAGGGCCATGTGTAATTTGTCTGTGGTTTTCGGGCCCCTCCCTGAGAACCCGGACCCTCCCAGAGTCTCTCCTAAAAACAGTGTCCAATGAGCCGCTGCTGGAGGCTCGGAAATGAACACAAATGAGCGGTTTTCATCAGGTTTTCCTTTGTTTTAGGACTGAGCTCATGGAAAAGTAGACAAGGCTTTGACATTAGCAACTGTTTTCACCAAGAGTTAAAACAATATGATGTTGTAGTTCAGTGTTGAGGTATTCTAGTCTGTTCTTAAGGTTTTGATCTTGTTTCTTAAATGATTATTAGGTCTAATGTATGTTTATGGCCCTACTTTATCCTTCAGACTGACCACTGTTGGAGAAAAGTGATCGATTAAGTTGTAAAAACGTCAATACAGACAAATAGCGACGTAGGCTTTACCTAAGAATAGTCTTTTTCCAGTTCTTATCGCAGCAGCATCACATTTTTTTGCTGTTTTTTTCTGTAAATTTGATAAATTCTGTTTAATCGTTCGCGGTTGCACACTCCACTTAAATAAATCTGATAATAATTTGTCGCTCTGCAGTGACGGTCTTTCCTGCTTCGTTACGCCGGAGCTTTCTTTAAATATCTGCAGGACATTTACTCCCAACTCATGGACAGAATCCACCCCAATAACAATAATATCACGAGACATTTACTATAAACTACGGTATCTGTGAAATATACTCAAAATAGAGCCCTGTGTTGACGAAGACTAGATTTTGTTCATTAATTCTTTGCATTTTAGTTCCATTTGAATACTTTTGTGTTTAGTTTTTGCCCAGTTTCTCTTTTGACCATAATTCCCAGGTTTATATCAAAAGCCTTTCTAGTGAAAATTGGCGTTAATAAATATTATTAATCCATAGAAATCTGTTTTTGTGTTTAATGTGAACACTATCTAACCCCTCAGTGTCTCCTGAACCAAGCTCTGCCAAATCCACCTGAGTTTTGACTTGATTAATCACTAAAAGTCCAGGTCGTTTTGTATAAAGTGCAGTTTTCTTGTTAACTAAACCAAATCCATGTTTTTTATCCAGAGAAACCTTCAGATATTGAATCTAATCTGAGTCTAAGCAGCCGTTTTTTATGACCCGCTGCGAATGAGAGCATCCTTTGATTGTGAACGTCCAGCGACAGCAGCTTTTCCTCCAAACTGCCTCCAACGGCCAAACCTTTGTTCTCCACACAGCCCTCTCTCTGTGACTAATGGGGCACCGGATCGGGCTGGAATTTCGAGACGGAAAACTCTTTAAAAACTGGGCCATTTGGAAAACATCCCAGTTTTTATCCTCGGCTTAAACGCATCAGAGAAAAGAAGAGAAAAAGCCCGGTCGGCATCTGAAAATGTTGACACTATCGGAGCGATTGTGGTGGCCTCTCGGAGCAGAGCTTAGAAGATGAAGGCTTTTCCCACAAAGAGACTCTAGACACTGGAATATACTCCTCCTTTTGTGCTTTGAGCCAACTCCAGATGATATTAGTCTGAAAACTGAAGCTAAAGATGACTATTTTACTCCAGTGAAAAACTCAGGAGATCTTTAACTTGGACTTGTCTTGGTTCAGACCTGGTTTTACATGGATCACTTCCTCATTTTAATTAAATGCACAGTTTACAAATGGAAATGTCTCCCAAAAAAAGGCCCCAGCGCAAAATGTTTGAAATCAAAATGAAGTCAACCTGCATTTCATTAAATTCCACCAAAACCGTTTGTTCTGGAGCTTTACAAAGAACAGAGGCCAGGCTGTAAACCTGGTCCATTACATTTGTTCGACTAAAATGAGTTTTAAAAATACAAAAAAACTATTAAACATCAACATATACCTAGTTTTTTCAAAGCCTAAAAGTACCTACACTAAACCAAAATGTAAATTAGTCTTTAAAGTGTGTTATTACTGTTAAACAAAATGGAAATACATCAATGTTTTCAATAATAATATTAACACTTTCAGCATTTGTCTGGAAAAATAGACAATTAAAACTCTATAAAACCTGTGAAACAAATGAAAAGGAAAAGGAAACAGATGAAACTTTTTCTCACATGAATCTTGTCTTGCTTTTGTGAAGAGCGGTTATATTATAACAAGAAACGATGCTAAATGTTGTACTTTTTCAAAAACAAGCTGTAACTATTTCTCAGAGTTGGCGTCAAAAGTGATATATTTCTCGTTTAGAAAGACACCTTTTTCTCAGTTCGGTGGAAACACAAGCTTCTTCAGGAAAAACTCAACCAAAGCTGTGCCTTGTCGAGGTTTAAACGTATTTCCCATCACGTTTTTAGGTTATTTGGACATGTTTTTACAAGAACAGGTTAATTCTGTGAACTTAATTTCCCTGTTTTTGTCCTAATTCACCATAAAGCACTAAAACATAACATTAAATGTGCTTTAATCTGTAATTTAACCGTGATACACTGTGTTTTCTCGCCCATATTTCTGGAGACGTTACATTCGTGAGATAAGCTTGAGAAAAGCCACTCCATCCAATGAAATACACCCTCCTTTGTCGTCCCCCTCGCTTTAAGCCCATGTATTAGTTTCTGTTCATTTTATTTCCACTGAGTTTTATTGACACCATCCCCCCGCCGGCGAAACGGCCCCCTCCGTCGCCTTTTGAGCCGCGGCTTAGTCTCATTGGCAGTAAGCTGATTAGGAACGAGCCACTAAGCCCGGCAGAGACTGATAGTCGAGGCAGAGAGAGTCCGGGAGAAGACGGAGGAGGTGGGGCTGGCTTTAGAGAAACGGGAGCTGGGGCTTTGAGGAGACGGCCAAAAGGTGTCCGGGTTTGAACTCCGGATAAAGGGGTTTGGGAAAGTGAGCGGTCAGCAGCGAAAGAGACATAACTGAGGCGTCTGTGAAATATTACTGCTGATATTTCAATAAATGGTCCAGACTCTTGACTCATCTGTGAAAATGTTTGCCTTAAAGCATCATCTGGTTCAGCTCAGACTGGGTCCTTTGGCTGTTGGTCTGTACCATTTGTCAACATTTAATCAATGGCTGCCGGAAACACATGAAATACATGGAAAATGGCTGTTTCATCACTGGCTTCATCTGTTTACAAAAGTTTCTTATTAACTTTTGAGCCCTAAAAAAGAGCATTCCACGATAACATTTATCCTTGGTTCATTTCCTGTGTTCCTTTCTACCTAAGACTGTGATTGCTCCTCTTGGACTGTTTCTCTGTAAAATCCTTCTTATAAGACATCTTTAATGATTCCTGTTACAACAGAATAACCAATTTAGACCCTTTTTATTTCCTTGTTCCTTCGTTGTTGACATCAGTGTCGTTTAGCATCACAGTAATTTGAATAAGTAAATCAAATAAAGCACCAAGAGACTGTGAAATATAACCAAGATTTTAAAGCTAAACTACCACTGCTTTTAACTTTTAACTTTTAGCACAAAAATATATATTCTCAAAATCATGACACACATAATAAAGAAAATAGACCAATACACTGGACCCTACAGAGTTATATTTGTACAAAATACACTAAAATGACCCACTGTTTCAGAAGATATGCTCTCTCTTCAAATAAACTGTATTAAACGTCTCTAATGTAAATAAAGATGGCCGCTGCTTTTAATAATATGAAAATATTAAAATGAATAAGGTAATGATTTTAATAATGTATTGCTTCCATTTAAAACACTTCTTATTGCTTCTCTCGCCTGCTTAACCTAAATGGGACGCCTGTATTCGAGGATATTGTTGGCACAAATTACTGCGAATATCACCAAAAGTAGGTGTTGCGTCCGGTTTTGTCTCTGGTCTGAGCGTGTCGAGTGGGAGCTCCCGCCGCTCGAGGAGCCACTCCCCGCTGCTGTAAAGCGTCGCCGTGGAGACGCAGAGCTGCCGAAAAGTCTGCCGCCGCGGGCCTCGCTGTCGACAGCCGTTTGACCCCTGACCTCTCTAAGGGAGTCCCCCCGAAGGCAGATTAATCACTGCCACCGACAAAACACTTTACTGACAACACACGCTAATGAGATCACATCAGGGACTTGAGTTCTGACAGAAAATAAACATAATCATAAACAGTTTTGGCTTAGGTTTTTATATTTTTATGAATCAAAAAACAACTGAAAACATAATGGAATAAAACAGAGCGGATATGGCTTTAAAAAATGATTGAAAAACAAAAAAGTCTACAGTTTAACACAACAACTCTTAGATTGTCCTTGGTTTATTTCCTTGGTCCTTCAATGGGAGCGCTCCTTTTTACCTTTTTCTATTAAAATCCTTAATTATAAAGACTAGATCACGTCTTAAGGTCTCATTTATTCACAGATGATTCCTGTTACAATAAACTTTAGGAGATTACACTGAAAAACTAAATGTAACAGGAAAAAAATGGACTTTTAAGTGAAATTATTCCTTTAGAAATCAACATGGCACAATAATTGTTGAATAAGTGGTTCAAAGAAACGAAGATGTACTTGATTCATGATCCTTTTTGTGCTTTTACACTTGTATTTACTTCTTCCAGTAGCTTTGACATAAATCCTCAGCTGAGATTCACTCCATTGTTTTTCAAAGAAGCCCTTTTAAACCGAGGCCAGAGTGGAGAGCCTTTTGACAGAATCATTAACGCAGGCGTCGCGTCGAAAAGAAACTCCAAACAAAGCTGAGAGGATGAGCCTGGTACAGAGCGTGGGAGAAACGCTCGGGCTGATGCTGGGACGGATTACAGATTTAAACGCTCACTTCCTTTGGACAACACTCAGCGCGGATTCTGTGGAGTCGACAGAAAAGTTTACTCAACCTAATAAAGTCTTAATGGAGGCTGAATACAGAAGTCTGCTGGGGTTTAGTTTCACGTTAGAAGAGCTGCGGAAACTAGTCACGTTTCCCACGAGAACGAAACACTTCAGGAAGATTCAATAAAAATAATAATATGGACTGAAAGTTGGATTTATTTTATGTGTGTCTTGTGTTTGACTGTTTATTTATTTGACTCTAAGGTTGGACAGAGCTGTGATTTTTATTTATTTTTTATTTTTTATACAAATGTAGAGTCTAGGGAAGAAAAATACTACCCCGTCTCTTTAAATAATGACACTTAAGCCCTCAGTATTACCCTCAGACCTCAGTAAATCAGATTTTTAATGGAACATTCGCTGTGATTTAATCGATTTTACTGAATATCACAACCTACGTAACGGTCTAAAAACTCAAATAATTCACTTTCCATTTGTTTGGTTCAGTAACTTTTGGTTTAAACAAAGACAGAAGCAGGTCTGTGTTACTAAGCTTTTGGTTAAACCTGGGCTTAAGCCAAAACCAAGCTTTAATCGTGTTTATTATAAAGGTCCATGAAGCAAAGAATTCATGTACTGATATTTTTACATTTCTGTTTAAAAAAGAAATACTCTAAGACTCTCAAAAAAGCCTGAGTATCTCTAGTGTTGATACTGGATCAGATTTTATGTAGAAACTACTCATTCTCTCTACAATCACTGGTGATGGCTCCTAACTTCAAATGCTCTGTTTAAGACATGATTTAAATTACTATAATGCTCTTTAGGAAACAGACGGCTATAATAAAATTTAAAAAAATCCATCTATCCATGCGTATGGTTGAAAAAATGTAGGTAATTGTAGATTTTTTACAAATTAAAGACAAGGCAAATTCACATGGGATTAAAATCACAGAGTTCTGCAGTTTTTTACAAATTACTTGGGTTTTATTTAAAGTGAATTCACGTCTTTTGCCTCAGCAGCAGATCCAGAGCTCTACTGTAGTTATATAGATGTTAGCTCAGTAGGTTAGGTTTGTTTGGCTGATTTTATTCAATGTTTGAGTAAAATTATCTCCATTGTTGCTTTGGTTAATGACAAATACATTCATCACTTACTTCTGCGAGTTACTTTTTCATATTTTATTACAAGGGACCATCAGATAGATTTAGTTTACGGTCTTATTAGTGTATTTAAGTCTGAGAGTCGGTGTCTGCTCTGATCCATTTCCCTCTCGTTTGTGTGATTAGTGTTGCGTGTCGCTCTGTGATCCTCCCACCGTTCGACAAACAACTCAAACACGTTACAACCCTTCATCAGAATCGGCCGTTTAAACTCTTCCTGTGTGTATTATTCCTGCGTGGGCGGCTAATCTCGACTCTCGGGACCAAACGCGAAGGACGAGGCGGGCGTGAAGTGACCCAGAAACGCCATCCATCTGCGCTAATGTCACAGACCAGTTAGCGCCTGATTAAAAAAAAAAAGAAAAAGTCCCGCTCTCTTTGGAGCTCAATTAAATGTGGAGCAAATGATGGAAGTCTGGCCAAAAACGAGGGGGTTTCCAAACACCACAGTGACATTTTCAGGCCACGAAGTTAAATTAAATCCACTAAAGTCTGTGAAGTGATGATAAACTCAGGCTTAGATCTTTACGTTACATAAGGTCTTCTGGGTTAAATGAGTCCAAATTAATGCTCCTCAGTTTTATCTGTACATTTATTTAGTATTTATTTTTGAAACAACGCTGAGAGCTGACCTTAAACTTCTAGATCTGATTTTCTCCTTCGATTTTCTTTTTTCCATTGTTTCTCTGTGTATTCAGATGTAGGCAGTGTTTTTCTTCCACCATTGATTAAATATTGACGAGTCGAGAAGTCCAATAGCCACTCAGTCAAATGAAAGCAGACCCCTGTTTGTGAAACTGTGATTGGACAAAACTAACCATCGTGTGTTCAACATTTTCAACTGTTTGTCCTCTGTTCGTTGTGAACAAATGTGTTCACAGATAGAAAAAAAAACCCCGATTTTCTTTTTTCATCTCTGTCTCAGACTCCACTCTCCTCCAAAATCAGTCTAGAGACCTCTCCTGCTTCTCTTTTAGTAAAAAATAAAACCAGACCAGTTTTTCCTCCAAAATACTAATCCATTTGACCAAACTGAAGTTTAGAGTTTAGCGTTAGCTTAGCTGTGACTTCAGCGTCAGGACGACAATTATCTCCTCCTCGTTAAACATTACGTGATTGAATTGACAGTATTTATCTGTGTTTTACGTTGCCTCCCTTTTCTCTGTTGATGCTTTTCTTTTTTCAGCTGTTTCTCTGTTAAAAGACATATTCAGCTGAAAATACACTTTATCTGCAGCTATTAAACTTCCTGGAACGTCATGTGACAAGTGTCGACCAATGGGAGCGCTCCTTTTTGTCCAAGGTTTTCTGTTCCTGAATAGAGGTTCTCATCTTTATCTTCATCTCTTCTCTTTAAAAAGACATTGTATGATTTATATCTTTTCCAATGCTGCCATGTTTCTTTTGGTACAGCCTTGTTTCAGTTTTGTTAAAGTCTAATGTCCTGAAAATAGTGCCTACTCCGAGGTGTGTTTTGTTTGCCATTGTATTAAAAATCCATTTGTTTTAATTGCACCGACTCCGAGGACTCACGCCCAGCTGTGAAATCGAGTTTGAAGCCCTGATATTATCTCAGTTTATTCAAATCAGAGCTCGACGCTGAACTAATTTGACGTCAGATTACCCCTGGTCTCCTCCTTCCTTCCTCCTCGCTCTGTTATCGATTGGATTAGCGCTGGGTAAATAATCAAATTGTTCCCTCGACTGGGGCTGATTTGAGCCGAAACATGACGGCGTTGATTGAGAGCGAAGGGATTTGATCGAGGAGTAATTAAAAACAATGAGGCGTTTGCAGAAGCAGCTCCCACAGTGGAATGAACTGAACATAATCTGAAGCCAGTGAATAATACAAGAACATGAAAATGAATTCAAATTAAAATAGTAACTCGATCTGTGAAAGCATTTGTTGCTCATGTTTATTCATTGATTTTCTAGTCCATCCCTGGTGCTTTGGTGTGAGGCAGCGTTTACATACAGACTTAGCGTTCATTTTGTCCATTTTCCTGACGTTCAGACTCCACTCTCCTCCAAAAGCTTCTCTTTTATTCAAAAATAAAACCAGACCAGTTTTTCCTCCAAAATACTAATCCATTTGACCAAACTGAAGTGTAGAGTTTAGCGTTAGCTTAGCTGTGACTTCAGCGTCAGGACGACAATTATCTCCTCCTCGTTAAACATTACGTGATTGAATTGACAGTATTTATCTGTGTTTTACGTTGTCTCCCTTTTCTCTGTTGATGCTTTTCTTTTTTCAGCTGTTTCTCTGTTAAAAGACATATTCAGCTGAAAATACACTTTATCTGCAGCTATTAAACTTCCTGGAACGTCATGTGACAAGTGTCGACCAATGGGAACTTTCTGTAATGGTTCTGCAAAGTGAAAGTAGTCCATAAGCCGTAGAGAATGTCACCTTCTTGTCCCATAATAGTTGACTTGTTTTCTTTCTTCATAAAACGTTTTTTGTTTCACTTTTTGAATTAAACGCTGGCATAAGTTGTCTTTTGTTGTGTTTGACGCAAAGGAAATCATTGTGGATCAAAGGAGAGTCTCTGAAAGGATCATTGACCTCAGGGTGACTCCAATCAAATGTCAATCAATAATCAATATTCTGCTTCTTATTCACCTTCTGTCACTTAAAAAGATGGATCGTCTTTTAACAGATGTTACTTTTGTCAATAACTTTAACAGCCTTTTTAGGTTTTGTCTTTCGTAGAGTCAATAGTTGATGGCTTTGTTACGAGTTAAACACTGACATTTATTTTCCTTTTGAATGAATGTAAAGCCTTTCACATTTTCTCTTTTCTTTCGTGGCTTGGATCCCTTTTTGTTCATTTAAAAGGTCTATAAAGTACAATATTGGAAACTGGTAGAGCTTTTTCATCTTGTTAGCATCACTAGATATCACTTCTGTTGTTGTACAGATCTCATTTTAGCAGGTTTGGTGTAAATTAAAAGTCGGTAAATTTGTCGCTAGTTGGTTTTTTGAAAAAGAATCACTAAAGGAGTCTAAATATTGGATTCACAGGAGCCTGGAGCCATTCAAATCCTCTATTTTTAAGGCTTTGATGCGACCCTCAGTAGCTTTGAATAAAATACAGTCATTTTTTGAGTAATATTTCTTTATAAACCAATATCTGAGCCAGTAACATTAACAGAGAGAGCCTGAAATAAAACTATTCTAATTACATTTTAATGTTTAGGTTTTGATAAATAACCACTGTTTAAAAGGTTCTGGAAAATCCTTAAAAGATCCTCCAAAGTGTCTCCAAATCTCTGATGGTTGCATTTACCTCAAACATTAAATAAACCCAGCTCTGATACCTGCTCCACTGCTAATTCCTCCAACATATATCCTCGTTCCTTATTTCCTTTCCTAGAGCCACCCCCCGTCGTCCGAGTCCGGCCTCGGGGACTGGACCGGTCTGCGTCTCAGCGGGAGTCGGTCTTCAGCTTCAATAACGAGCTCTGAAAGTGAAACTGGTTAAAAATACCTCCTTCCGTCCGCGTCCCCCCGGTTTGCCCCCTCAGCTCGGTTAAAGCAGATTAATTAAAAGCGTCTCTTATCGCGGGGCCTTACTGTAAGCCCCGAGGGGGACGGCCTCGAGGGGGCGGCCTTTCGGGAACTGTGCTAATTCCAGCCGCTGGGAATCTTCAGTGATTATCTCCAGGAAAAGATTGTGCCTCCGACTGTCACTCACTTCACCAACACCAGCTTTTTTTGGGACTGTTTTGCGCCTCTTTTTTTAGAAACAGGAGACAAAACAAGAACTTCAATTTGATTAAACAGTGTCTGAGACTAAATCATACAATGTCAGAGTTTAGTAAATCCCCAAGTCAAATTCATTTTTCATTTTTTAATGTCATGTTGGTTTTTTATCTGTACATTTTCTGCTTGGTTGTTGTTTTCTTGCGCCACACTTCTTGTAGTGTCACTAAGTTTGCTGTTTAGTGGTTTTTAAAAAGAAATAAATTAGTAGTAGTCTGAATTTGTGTAACATTTTTCTAGTGGTGGCTTCAAACAGTAACATTTGGTACTATTAAAAATAAAATTAACATTAAATAAAAATAAAATATAAATATATAATAAATAACAAAACATAACAAAACAGAAAACAATTCATTTAAGTTTAATCAGCTGCAAAAAGCTCTGTTCAAGAAACAACATAAACATACCTTTTTTCAGAAACACACTGATGGTGCTGTTAGCCCAAATGCTAAAACGATTTCACCTCCTCGACGCCCCACGTTTGCCTTCTGCTCGTTTTATTTTGTTGAACATTGTTTTGCTTTTTTTGTGTTGTTAGCTGTTTGTCTCTAATTCATGAAGCTCTTCCTGTTTGGACTCGTCTGTGTTTCACTTCAGGTTCACACTTTTATCACGTTTACCAGAGTTCAGTTGGAAGCGCTCCGAGGTCGTCTTGTTTGGTTTGACTGTGTTCAGACTTATCCGAGAGAACTACACAAAAGCATCAATTTGAAGTGTGAACGATCCCTTACATTTGATTACTTTGCCATTAGAATGAATAATTGTTTATTTTTAAAACATTTTTTTTTATTGGACATTTACACATTTTCAAATATGGCATCTGTAAAAAAACATTAAAACTGGTGCCAAAAAACATTAAAACTGGTGCCAAAATTTTTAAACAAAGATAATAGAATAAAAATACACGTGGATTAGAAATACACTATTAAACAGTGGCACTCAATTTGTTTTTGCAAATATGAGTAATTATGTCAAACGTCTGACAAAACTGCATAAAAAAAGCAGATAAAATGAAAAGAGAAGCAGCATTATTCTAAAACCTTAACCTGTTTTAAGTTTGAGAACATTATTTTATTGGTTTATCAGTCTCTTTTCACATCTACACAATCACGATGAATAAATAAATAAATGAATGAATGAAGTTACTGGACCAGAATGCTTCATCTTCTCGTCTTTGTTTCGGTCGAATGCAGGTGTTCACAGTTTATTCTGAGATTCCCTCAAATACACTTCCCTCTTTTTTTAGTTCGTTATCGTCTGATCTTAGCTCTGGGATTTCATTAAGATTACGGAGCTCGGTTATTTTTCATCGGCGTCGAGCTCGAGGCAACAAACTCAAAAAAAACAAAAAACAAGGAAATGGAAATTAGCGGAAAAAAAGTGTTTGAGTGAAGCTGAAGGCGGAGACGGAAGGACCAATGGGAATAAGAGCAGTCTGAGGATTTTATTTTTTGTTTTAGATTCAGGGCATGTTTAATGATCATTTGTTGTGTCTTTAAATGATGTTAATTTCGGTGACGGTACGTTGCATCGTGTTTATTTTCGTCTGTGTCTGTTTCAGGCTGCAGCCGTTCATCTCTGGACAAAAACCTCCGGCCAAGAAGCTCGCCGTGGATCAGGTCAGACATCTGCTGTTCGTCTCCGTCACTTTCTGCTCTGTCTTCTCTCAGAAACACTCTGAAATCCCCCGTCACCTTCTCCATCACTCTGACAGACCGCTCTGTGTCCAGACTCCACAATGTGTCGAGGGAAGAAACGTCAGCATTTTCAGCCCGAGCCCCGTCTGTCAGCGCTTGTTTGAATTTAGTTTAAAAAATCACAACGACAGAAAAAAACCCAGTCACTTATAGAGTTCTTACAAATATTCACAGTGGAATCTGAAAACACAAGGTCGTCTGTTGGAGCCAGTGTTAATGAACAGAGAGTAAATCCAATGAAAAGGAGAGGAGTTGAGAAGAGATCCAATCAGACTCAGGTTTTTGAGCGTCGCTGAAGTGATGTCAGACACAAACATTTGTTAGAGCCTCGGGAAGACGACAGGAGACCAAAAGAGAACCACTTTAAATAGAAACTATGCTTTGGACGGAAAAAAGGGGGACGAAAAAACACTGAAAATGCATTACTCTTTATATTTTAGTGACAAAATCTGTTGTAGATATAGTCGACTAACTTCTTCTATTTAACTAATAAGGATTAGACTAAATTATGAGTAAAACTAAATTAAAATTTGCTCTAAATGAACACTGGTCTGTAACAGTTAAAGACTCAGGTCGATGCAGCAGACTCCAACAGATGGATGTATATTATCGTCACAAAGAGCAGTGTTCAAACATTATAATCTATATTTGGCTCATGTGGAGTCTTTGGTGGAGCTCAGTTTACAGCAGATCCCAGAGGACTCATCAATGTATCATCACTGCATCAGCTCAGTTTGGAGTTTCTATATTTCATCGAGTCTGGATGTGTTTTTCACAGATATAAATTCTCAGGGACATTCAGGGTGAGAGTTAAACAAATGAGATTTCATTGTTATACGAGTCCTGTTTTTATCAGAATCCCTTAATGTTTCCATCGCAACCATTTAAAACCATTTTTATTTGAATATATGGGATGAAAATAATAAACTCTTTAAAAAAATTAGTAGAAATCCAGGTAGAAATGTTGTGACACTTTTTTTTCTCCATTTTTCTCGGTTTATTCCTACGTTTAGTCATTGTCTGTTAACGCCACTTTTATCCTGCTCTTCCAACATTCTTTTTTTTTTCTTTTTTTTTTAGCAAATTATGAAGCTGTTCCATTGACCATTGACTTATTTGGGTTGTGTTTTACTGAATTATTACTGAAATCTGCCCATATCACCTCAGTCTTTGGCTTCTTTGTGACATTATGACGTTGTTTGTAGCTTAATCTATTTATGAGTCGGTTTAATAGTCGTTTATAAAACCAATACGACCAGTGCCGCTCTCAGTTTGAGGTGTTTTTATTGAAAGGGTTCGCGGTGGAAGCCATTAAAACCCTGATTGCTTGGGTCGAGTGAACAGGGGACAAATAAATCTCACCGAAGCCAGAGGTGAGTCCAGCTTTGTCTTTCCTCGACCTTCTCTTATTGCCTCCGCTGCCTCCTGGGTGTGCTCTGCCCCGAAAACCCTCCGTCAGGCTCCCGAAAATAAATATAGGCCCAAAGTCGGATGTAAAAACGTCAGCAGTTTTAGAGGTCGGCGGAAAGTGAGTTCTGCTTTTCTCTGGGTCTACAGCGAGCTTACGATCCAATAAAACCTAAATCCACCGAAAGGTAATATGTTTTGACCAGAATAGAAACAAAACCTTCACAAAACAAGAAATCAAACCGTCACTTCTTCATAGAGTTAAAGACAATCTGATCAGTCAATCCACAAACGCAAAAACACCTTTGAAAATGATTCCAGAGAAGATGTGATGACGGATGTTTTCGAAGAAGATTTGAAGAAGTAAATAAATCCTGGAGATCCATAAAGAAGGAGTTTTATTCTTTATCTGCAGCCAACAGTCATTCATTTAATAATAAGACAATAATGCAGCTTAGGACCATCATCAGATATGTGGCTCTATCACAAAATCACAAAACAACACGCAAAATGCATCTGTTTTCGCCAAAGAGCGGTTTATCCTTTGTCTAATCAACCAACTACAGAGTGGACTCCAATACTGAATTAAAATCATTGTTTTAACACATTTTAATGGTCTTAAATGAGTCTTAAATGGATCCCACTTTTGAAAACTAGATGGTGGCTGTTAGTATCTGATTTGTGAGTGCAGATAGAACACTTTTACATGTTTTATATTTGCTTGAAGTAGTCTGGAATATCGTTTTCAGGCCACATTCGTCACTTGGTCTGTTCAGAAATGGGTCACGGATCCATTTGTTTCTAGTGGGCCTGGTTCTGAAGGAGATACCAGCCCATGTTTATTAACCACAGCCACATTTATTAACCACAGTCTCTCCTAAAAGTCCTTTGGCAGAATCAGCTTTAATAACACGGTTAGCTATTAAGAATAACGCTCTCAATGCAGACTCAGTTAATGATTTTTTAGCCTTCATTAATTGCCTCTGTTCTTCACGTTCATGTTGTTTTCTTTAAAAATTCCAAAGGCTTATTTTTTAATTTAGGTGCTTGGTTTCTAAATCCCAAACAGTTTTAATGGCTTCATTGCCTCGTTTGACTCTCACAGAGCAGGAAATAAGCAGTAAATTTAAAGTCCATTAACTGATTTATTTACTGTTTCATGTAGTTTTTCAGTGTAATCTCCTAAAGTTTATTGTAACAGGAATCATCTGTAAAAAATGAGACCTTAAGACGTGATCTAGTCTTTATAATGAAGGATTTTAATAGATGAGAATGATCAGTCCACAGCAGGATTTTGTCCAATCACAGCTCACTTCAGGTAAAAAGGAGCGCTCCCATTGGTCGACACTGATGTCAACAACGAAGGAACAAGGAAATAAACCAAGGAAATGGGTTATTCTGTTGGAAATACGTCTTATGCATTTTGTAGACATTTTATTTAAACAAAAAGGTCTGAAACTTACAAACACAAAGAGAAAAATCCTAGCTTCAAACACAACACCTGTAAAACCTCAGCTGTTTTAACCATTCATTAAAATCCAAAAATCTTCGCCTCAACTTAGTTTAAGCTCTGCTCACTTTAACTTTAAAATAATGATCTTCTCCAGAGATAATTTTAATCTAAACTCTTGCACTTTTCACTTAAATGAGTCGTTTTCCAGCACAGTTCTTCTTCTGCGGCGCTAATGATCCGAGCGGGAAGAGTTTCATGTCGGTCCAGGCTTTGAAGTGTTCGGAAATGAAACCCTGAAGCCTGTCCTATTTCTGACTGAGGACGGCCCTTTACAGAAATAATCAGCAGAACGAGGACGGAAAGTCTGAGCACAGAAAGACAAAGTTTTTGAGAACATTTTGAGACTTTAACTCCTTCTAATTTCCTTGAGTTTTTTTTATTTACATTTACATAATAATGTGTTTTATATTTTGGGGTAAATTTTACTTTTCAGGATTCTTTTTTCTTCAATTCTTTCATATGCCTTATTTTTTTTACTTTGTTTGGCGTTTATTGTGGACAGAAAAGGAAGGACTTCATTGTCCTGAGAAACCTGTTTCTGTTTAATACATGGTGATAAACTCTTTTTAATTTTTAATCTTTAGATGTTTTTGTTTTTTTTTTTTTTTGCATGCCCAGACTATTGGATAAAAATAATCTTTATAAAAAAATAAAAACAAACCTAAAGAAAAATCAGACAGAAAAAGTAAACAGAACAAAAAAAAACAGAAAAAGTTACAAAGAGACTTTAATTGATAAAACTGGAATAAATAGAAAAAATCTATAATAATAAATAAATATAAATATTTGTTATGTATGATGAGGACTATAGTTGATAAATATTAATACAAACAAAATATTTCTATGGCCTGGTCTTTAAAAGAGCAGTTTTTTGTGTCTAAGGGAAACAAAATGAAGTTATTGAGACTAAGTCAAGACCAAGAGCAGAATGTGACTGAAATTTCGAGCCAAAGTTGAGTCACTTTTTTCTGTTT
The DNA here is from genome assembly GCA_036850595.1 of Rhyacichthys aspro. NCBI lineage: Eukaryota > Metazoa > Chordata > Actinopteri > Gobiiformes > Rhyacichthyidae > Rhyacichthys > Rhyacichthys aspro. The sequence goes on from CM072169.1 coordinate 21,112,822, forward strand.
ATTCCCGTCAGTCCTCGTCTGTTTACTCCTTGTCTGTTTACTCCACTTTTTTCCCAGTTCTTCCCACATTCCTCTCGCTCCGTCTCCCGTCGTTGTCTCATTGTCTCGCTCCGTCACGTGCCGTTGTGAATGGGGTAAAAAAAAAAAACAAAACACTCCGGTCCACGAGAGACCCCCGTTTCCCCGGTAACGCCCCCCTCCTCCCGGGAACACCGCGTCCCGATTGGCCGCCTCCGTCGTCTCCGTTATGTAACTCTTGCGCTGCTGCCGTGGACTGAGCAGCTCTGTGTGTGTGTGTGTGTGTGTGTGTGTGTGTGTGTGTGTGTGTGTGTGTGTGTGTGTGTGCGCTCCGGGCGCCTCGTCTCTGAGCCCGAACCATTTTAATCAGCCTCGGCTCGAACAGTAATTAGTCAAGTGCGGAGGGTTTTTTAGCAGGAAATGATGAGTTTATTGCGAGGTCGTAGCCATGAAAACCAAAAGGCTTCGGTGAAATATTCAAAAGCAGTCTGGGAACTTAGACTGGTGAGCCAATATTTAAGAAAGACTGCATTTTCCCACAAAAGTCCACTGAGGCTGAACTAAGAGGAAAGAGTCTACGTCCACACTGATGCATTCTGATTTTAAAACGGTCATAAAAGAGCAAAAATGTCAAAATAATCTCTGTCCCACGGCCTGAGATTGATACTAAGCAAAGATTTGTAATGTTTGGGCCAATCAGAGTCGAGGAGCAGACATTCAGAAGTGTTTTCACTGAAGCCGTCCGCTTTTCAAAAGGTGGAGTCTGTTTATTGGACGAAAGATAATCCTGACTCAAACAAACACGTTCTACGGGGAAAACAGGTAGTTTTTATTGCTTTGTGAATTAAAACATTGCATTTGTGAGTTTCTAAAGCGAAGGGAACTGTACCAGTGGAAACTTCCAGTATTTTTACAAGCTACCATCTTTTTGTTCACACTACAACCTCATGTTATTAGAAACAGTTCATTTTCTTCAATAGTTTGACAGATTACACAGAGTTAAGTGTTACTCTCATGACGCTGCCTTCAAATGCTCTCTGTAAAACTCAGCGCTACAGGGCTTTACAACCAAAGAACAAAAAGCAGCCACACATTGAACATCACTGACACCAAAGAATAGAAAACATCATTAGGATAAGACTTTTATGAGTAAATATTCCATAAAAATACAAACACTTGTCAGTTTTACTTACTTTGTAATTTTTAGTTAAATAAATACAGACTTAAAAGCTTACATTGTTTAATTTTAACATAATATTAGTGTTGAAAAGACTTGAAACCTTAAAGAATAGGTCTTGAATGGACTTGAGACTTACTTGTGACTTGGTTCCTTTATGAATAATATTAGAAGCTGACGGTGCATTCACAGACGTTGGGGTTTTCAGTTGTTAAAATAACCTTTTGTTTTGTTCTGTGCCGCTGCAGTTTTGTCTGTATTTGTGGAACATTAACGGCAGATGTCACGACTCGCACCTAAAAACCTCCGAGGACTGTTTCTTTAAAGCCTTTCTCACGTTTTAAATTCCGCTCTCATTAAACGACTCTGTATAAAAGTGTTTTTAGCGCCGCTTCGTCCCGTCTCGTTCTGACCTATTTAACAGCTCTCACCTCTAATTAGTCTGGAGCCGTGTTTGTGCCGCCGTACGTCTTCATTCTGCGTTTATTCCTTTCTTTTTTGCACCGTTCTCGTTGCTTAATGAGGCGTCCTGCTCTTGAGATGGGTTTTAAAGCCTCTGAGACTAAAGTGAAGGACTCTTTAATCAAAACAGCAGTATTTTAAACAGCATCGATGCCGTTAGATTTGCCAAAAGACCAAATATCTGGGTCTGTGTAACAAAAGTCAGACATGGACCAGTTTTCTTCAGGTTTACCTTTGTTTTTTTTAAGCCTACATGAAAAAAATCTCTGTCATAGTTTATAATACAAGCTGCAGTGTAGATGATAAAGTGAATTAAACTAAAAGAAACACGTAAAAGCAAGCAACAAAATGCTGCCAAAGTGTGGTAGAACTATTAAATTAATTATAAATAAAACAGGCTTTTAGTTTGACTCTTTAAAATGCTGCTTATTTGTTGTTATAAACCTTTTTTGTGCATTAATTGTACTAAACATCAGCTGACGTCTGAACTATCAATAAGTCGAGCCTTTTATAAACGTCATAGGTTTTTAACGTCGTATTTGGAGCTTCTTTAAACTCGTCTTTATCCTGATGATAAAACATGTCACATTGAACCGTAAAAATCCAAAAAAAAACCCTCTCTGATTAGACTTTTGACCCTGAACGGTTCAGTTTTAATTTCACAGATGTTTGATGAAGTTTGAAGGAGACGTAGAGCTTCAGGCTTTGGTTCATTTCTGGAGCCTTTTGTTTAAACTGTAGACTCTGCATATTTCAGATTTAGATCCAATAATTAAAACTGTGGTCACGCTCTGATGCAGGCTTCACTCACAACACATACTTTTACAGGATTTAGAAAACCGTGCTCCATCAGGATTCATTTATGGTAACGCTCTGATTTTTGAGTCTTCTTAAATCTTATTTAAGTTAAAAGAACTATGCATTTGTTCTGATGGAGTTTTATCACAGGCTTTGGTTAGATTCTTATGAACTGCAACAAAGAAAACTGAATATTACTTGATTTATCATTGAAATATTAAATATTTAATTGAACTATACAACGGCAAAATGTGTCCACTCAATTTTTTAAGATGAAGTTTTCCACACATTGAGTTAGTTTTTAATTTTATTTTTCATTCCCTGTCGTTGAAATCCTTTAGTGTTTCCATGGTAACCTTTAAAAAAAACGTTCTGTGTCCAAGGGACCCAGGAGCAATTTATTTTTATTTATTGAGCCAAAAATAAAAACTCATCTGAATCAATGTTTTTTGACTCAGACTCAGATAAAACCCCAAAAATTCAAATTTGAGGTTTTTTGGGTGTTTTTTTTTTCATATCACAAACAAAGAGACTTTAATATGGGTTAAAAATGAATAATATTTGTAATATATGGGGAGGACTTAAGTTAATAATGGCATTCAATTTGCAAAAAATATGTTGAAACACAATATTTCTATAGCATTTCTCTAGCAAAAGAGCATATTTTTGTCTCAAACTCAGGTGGAAACAAATGAAGGGACGCCGAGAGTTAAATGAGCAGAAATATTTATAAACCAAAGAAAACATTCAGGTTTTATTCAGACCTTGTCCTTCTTTGTTCTGAAATATTGTTTTTCTTTGGGTTGTGACGGTGACTATTGATAAATAATAATATGTGGTGTAATATTGGGGTTTACCTCTGAGGAACAGCGTTTTTATTATCAAACCTCTTCTTTTTATCGTTTTAAAGCAGACTCAGATCATATCGAGTAAATTTCCCGCGGGATTCTCTCTGGAAATATTAAAATCCTGAATGTTGTGGTGTTTCTGGTGTGTTTGAAGCAGGTGGGCGTCTCGAAGCCGGCGGCGTTACCGGTGTCGGGCCCGGGCCCCGCTGAAGCTGTGGTGGAGAGTGGACCTGTGCTTTATGAAGACGACCCTGCAGACGAGGAAGAGGAGGAGGAAGAGGAGGGATGTGTCAGTGCCATGGAGCTGCTGGGAGCGAGCGGTCAGTCCACAACAAATACAGATTATTACTGTCGTTATAATATTCACACGTACAGTTGTGTTTATAATAACAGCAGTGTGTTTAAAACAGTGAGTAAATACTTAAAATAACTTTTATTTTTATTCAGACAAACGCATTGAGAACATTGTACATTCTGTTCCAAATCAAAACATGAACAAAATAAAGATCAAATGTGTTATTCCTTTAAAGAAAGTGAAGAAAAAGTTTAAAAAGGATATTAGGCTGTTCAAAAAAATATCAGTGTTACCTTCGTTACCAGAGTTGGCAAAAGTATTCCCGTTCTGTTCTTTAATAGAAACAGACACTGTGTTAAAACGACTTCTAAAAGTAGAACTGATTCAACTTCTTTCTTTTTTTAAATAAAATAAAAAAGTACATTCTCTAAAATACACGTGAAAGTATAAAAAAAAATGTAGCTGTCACTAATACACAATAAAAGTCTGCAGTAAATCAAACAATATTAGATGTTCTATGAGTTTATATCAATAACATCCTTCTCTTATTTTGGCGGGGCTTGACTTCCTCTCTCTTGTTATTTACGTCTTTTATGTAGAAAGAAAAGGAGTAGAAAGTACAGATACTTGTTCAAAAGTAAAAGCGTCTCCAGATAAATAAATAAATAAATAAATAAATACTCAAGTAAAGTACAGATACATGAAAAAACTACTTAAATACAGTAACAATGTACAAATACTTCCCACCTCTGCTCATTACTGGACAAATCTAAATCTGGAAATAACAAAAAGCTTTAGTAGAACTTGTTTTTGTCAGGTTCATCACAGTTGAACTTGAATATATCAGAGTTAGTTATAATCCTTTATGTACTTGACTCTAATCCATCTGCTCTTTTCTGTCTTATTTGTCGTTTAGTTCGTTCTGATTTGTCGTTTTAACACAAACCGTCAATCTTTCCTTCGTCCCGGTCACAGAGGCCTGTAGAAATATGGAAATATAAACCAAAGCGTTGTATTGCAGTTTAAATGAGCTCATCAATCCTGAGTCTGAGTGGTTTTCTGAGCTGTCGCTGGTCGAACATTACATTTTGCTCCGTCTTTTTCGGCGGCGTCAGAGCGACTCGACTGATTGCACCGAGAGACTGAGTGGGTTTTTAATGAATCTCAGTCTCAGGTCACGGCTCTGTTTTAATGAGACTGCAGTGAGATTAGATTTCCAAACTTTATGTCGCTCCCTGTTAAACTTTAGGCTCCACTTCTTCTTCTTCTTTTTCTTTTTTTGCTGCAGTAAAACCAGCGGCTGCAGAAGGGTCAGAGGTGAAGGTTTATCGGGTTGAGATTTACAGTTTGTCGTGAGGTCACTACAAACAAAGAACGACTGTGGGTTTTATGGCTCTTTAAATACTCATGAACAGTAAAAAAAAACCAGATTGGATGGACTTCTTGGCACCAGTTTCAACCCATAATCAATCAATAATCGCTAAAATGCCACATTCAGACGCAGATTTTACAAGTTTAACGTCTGACAGTGGGTCTCAAAGTCTCTGAGATTTTATTTTTCTGTCTGTAATTAAAAATATAACCAGAAAATCCAAAAAAGTGCAGCTAATTTTGACCATTTTCTTCATAATCTGTTTGATTTTGTGCGATTTGAGGCAATTAAACTCAAACTAAAATGACTAAAACTACTTAAAACCTGTTAATGTCCAACTAAAACCATTCAAATCCTTTTAAAAACCAACTAAAACACTCTAAAGCCTGTTAAAAATCAAACTAAAACTGCTTTAAATCCATTAAAGCCTAAACTAAAACCATTTAAACCTCAGTTAAATCGCTGTTTTTTGGACCATTATCTCAACACAGAGCCTTTTAAAGCTTGAACTTAAGACCTTTTTATTCAGGAAGGCTTTTATGTGTTGACATTTGTTAACATTTGATGTGATTTGTGTTTCTTTTTCAGGTTACGGCTCAGACGGAGACTACGACGAGGGATATTAGCGCCGCTCTTCTTCGCGCTTCGACTTTAACAAACCGCACAACGACTGTAGCAACAACAACCGAAACGAGGGAAACTAAACACTGCTGCTGCTGCTTTTGGAGTTTATTCAAGTATTACACCAAAGATAATAATATAAATATAATAGGAAACACTTGAAAGAATGGCTTCCAGCTTTTGAGACATTTCGCTTTTGACTTGTGAAGGTAAAATAGTCAAAAGCAGCTGAGTTTCTGCAAAAAAAAGCCATTAAAAGAAACAGTCTCGTTTATGGAAAAGGGATAAAAGAGGCGCTGTGTGTTATACCAACAGTTTGGAGAAGCAGACAGGAGCTACAGCAGAAAACACATGGAAAAATGCACTCTGATTACTAATTTAGTCAAAAAATATAGTCACATTGAGAAGCTACGTCTTCTCTTTTCACTTCAATCAAAAAAAAGAAGCACTTTCAAATTAAATTTAAAGTGACTTTCTTGTATTTTGAAGTGTATTTATTTAGCATTATTATTATTATGTTGGAGATTTGGTCTGGTCCTGAACAGATCTGTTTGGACATCAATAGTATCTGTAAAAAAAGCTGAATAATAGCCGTCTGCTTGTTTAAAATGTGCTTTTTCCATAAAACTAAAGATCGTTTCTCAAACTGTGTCGTGTAAATCTACATCTACTAAAGGTATCACGTATAACCCTGCTTCAGAAACCCCAGAATATCCCTTTAAATGCTCGTACGTTTGAGTTTACTTTTTTTTTTTCTACAAATATGTTTACATCGAGTGGAAAATGTTCTGCATTGTTTTTTTGATTTAATGATATAATGCTGATAAAACCTTGCACTTTTCCTCCTCAAAGGTTCTTACAAAGCCTTGAACAATCACTAAAGAGCCATTTATTTTGGTATTTATTGAACGATTATAGCCTTAGAAATGAATGGGTCAAATGTATTAATGGCATTTGGACACTTTGGAATAAGTTTGAGATGTTTGCAATGTTATTATTTTAGGTTTCTTATGGTTATTGAAGCTGTTGTTCATCACTGTGATAAAAAAAAGACACAATGGGTTAAAATATAGAAAAACTTTGAACAGAAACCGTTCTCAGAGCTTACATTAGACTTCTGACTGATTTGATCATGTATATCGTATTAAAAACCACAAAATAATCATCTAGTAACCGTTGATGAATGGGTATTTTGCTGAACTACCTCATAATATGTTTCTTAATTTGTTTCCCGTATGTTTTTCTTACCACAGTGAATGAAACCAGCTTCTATAGATTTTGTGCTAAATTATGTGTTTCAGTGTTTTGCTGGAAATGGAGTAAAATCATTTCCACTTTCTGTGTTTTGTATTTAAGCTTTTATGATTTTTTTGTTTGTTTTTAAAGGTCTTGTCTGAATAAGAGTGTGGCCTTTTCATCAAAAATGAAACAGAAAACCAGAACATCTCCAAATGTTCTTCTGTATCATGTTTCTGCTGCAGTAAAAACTCAACTAAACATGAGTCCTGTCTGTTTTTTTAAGATGTAACAGGAATCATCTGAAAAAATGAGCTCTTAAGACGTGATCTAATCTTTATAATGAAGGATTTTAATAGAAAAAGGTCAAAAGGAGCGCTCCCATTGGTCGACACTGATGTAAACAACGAAGAACCAAGAAAATAAACGAAGGAAATGGATTATTCTGTTAAAAATATGTTTCAGATCAGCTCTAAACTTCAATTTAATGTAACGCATTAGTATTTTGTGGTGAGAAATTGGTCCGGTTTTACCTTTTTTTAAAATAAAAGAAGCAGAATTGAGTGAGATTTTTAATTGGGTGAAAAATGATAGAGGTTTTTAATCAAAAGATAAACAATTCTTGGTTGGTCTCAAGCTAAGGTCCAAGTATGATTATAGCCAAAAATAGATATTCTAAAGATAATGTTCCCAATGAGAAATCAGTGCATGACATTCTCTGTTGACACAAATATCAATGAACCAAACCCAGATTCAGACACGTTGATTTCTCTCTGGACCATTTCATTTCATCATTTAACTTTTAGCTTCTCTGTGACCTCGCCCTGTTCTTTTAACTCTTCTGATCTGATAAACCTCTGTCCTCCGTCTCTAACCCTATTGTCCCGACCCGTATCGAGTGTCTCTGCTTTTTTGTGTGAAGTCCTTTTTACAGAAACTCGAGTCGTGGTCGGAGCTGGAGCCGAGGCTGACGTCATGCGCCTCTTTAACACGCGATGGTCTTTGTGAGGTTTTTGTGGTGAAAGCTGGAGGTGTGAGTCCTGTCAGATAACATCAGGGCTCTGTTTCTGATCCGATGACCTCCACTCTTGTTCGGGCACGTCTCATGCATTACAGTTCTTTGTGATTCCTAGAGTGTGTTTTCTGAAACTTGGAGCCAGTGGCAAATCTTTAAAAACTCAACTTTTTCCTCAAGAGACAGAACATCTCAGAACTCCTGAAAAATGAAGCACTTTGGGGAAAAAAACTCTTAAAAATGACACTTTCTCGTCTAAATGTGTCAAACCATCATCGCATTTATAAATCTGTCCATCAGCGTTTGCCACTGCTGTGAAAAATCTATAGCATTCTAATAAAAATAGGCCTAAAACATGGTAAATATGACAAAGTAACGACATAAAAAAACTCAAAACTCACTGTTTATTTATGAAATCCATCACAAAGTAACTGCTGACAAACTGAAAAATCCAATTCTGACATTACTGCCTCTAATCTCCGACGTGGATCAGACACAGAGCCTCGACAACGACACAAAAAATGTCTTTTCTGGACAAACCTCGAGGAAAATATTGTCCAGAGACTCGATCAGATGAGGCTGACGGTCAGATACTTTCCATCTCCAGCAGAAAAACTCTTCAGTGGGTTCAAGGAGAAGAAGAATAAGACCAGCTCACTCAAATCTGACCTAATGTAATACACTTATTGTCTTGAAAAATGGACAAAAATGACATCCTTTATCAAAACCTTCTACCACAACACACCCCTTTAGACCCAGTTGTAGCCCTTTCTTTATTTTGCTTTCCTTTAAACATAATTGAAAGCACACATCGAACTGTACCACACTGCTCCACTGAATTCTGTGAGTATTTCCAGGCTGCAGTCCTCTGTGATTATCTCCAGTCTCAGGTGGGAGACACACTTTAATGATCTATAATCACAGACCGGCAGCTGAAGCCCACCTGCAACACTCACTGTGTCACACTGTCCACTGTTTTCTGAAACAGATCCATCCATTTGTGTTCGTTCTCCGTCCAGTGTTGTCTTCATGAACCAGGAGCAAAACATGGTAAAGACTGTAGGGTTAGTTTTGTGTTGATAAAGTGATGTGAAAAAGTATTTGTCCCCTTCTAGATTTTGTATTTTTATTGCATCCAAGAGGTTCACAAAAGAACCCACAACTTCTACGGAACGGCAGGCCTCACTTGTCTCAGTTAAGGTCAGAGTTCCAAGGCAAAAAATACAAAAAAAATCATAAATAAATAAAGGCACATCTCACTTTTGCCAAAACACATCTCAAGATTCTGTAACTGATGAGACAAAAGAACTTTCTTGAAGGTGTGTGTCCCGTTACATCTGGAGTTAAACAGCATTTCAGGAAAAGAACATCGTCAACAGGTAAATATGGTGGTGGTAGCGTGATGCTTCAGGACCTGGACGACTCACTGTGATCAATGCAACCGTGAATTCTGCTCTGGACCAAATAATCCTGAAGGAGAATGTCCTCCATCAGTTCATGACTCGAGCTGAAGCAGGACAATGATCCAGAACACACCAGTCCACCTCTGAATGGTTCAAATAAACTAAATGAAGGTTTTGGAGTGAACTAATATACTTTGTCATAAATGGATAAAATTTTACACACATTCATGCTATGTCCCAGAGTAAAAAACTCTCAGGAACCCATGAGCTAACTGTGCTGCCTTAGCATTGGCTTAAAAAAAAGCTATAAATGAAGATGTAGAGATCTATGTTAAGCCACTTTTTACTCAGTTCTATGTAACTCTGAAACAAAAGGTGCACAAATCCATTGTTGTACCTTTATCTTGGTTTTACACCGAGATGTTAATTGTTAAAGTTGACTTAACCAGACTAGAATTAAGTCTAAGTAAAGAACTCATTAGAGAAAGTGAATTAATGAAGAGCAGGAAAGAAGATTAAAGGAAGAAAGTAAGACCTCAGGAAAAAGGAAGGAAGCAGAGCGAGGAATCGGTTCAGCTTTAGGTCTCGCCTGAAGCTAAAAAACAAGAGAAAAACTCATGCTAACAGTGAGACTTAGCTTCAAAGAACTGCTAATAATGAGGTTAATGAAGACGTTTGAGTCTGAGTTGGTTTATTCAGGTTTGAAACAGAGCAGTGGCCGAGGTTTGGGTGAAACAGCATTAGTTCAGAGGCTGCTGTTCCAAACTGTGTCAAACCAAACTGAACCATAACAATGAGACTTTTTTTAAATCCTCCTGACCTTCTCTGAACAGCGTCTATTGACTTGGTTTTAGAGATTTTCCTGCAGCGAGTATAAACACGGCTGAACTCCAGGTTTTCCCTCAGGTTAATGCAGAGAAGTGAGAGGTATTTGGTTGAGTTTAATGGAGCAGCAGTGAGACGGATGCATTTACACTTCTGAGAACGACAGCGCCGTCTCACACTGCGTTCACACTTAACCTGTTTAACACGGTTCAGCGGTTTAAATAACACACTCCGGGTTCAGGCCGGGTCTGAAAGTTCCACCACAGTGACCTCTGCTTCACCTCCAGGCTTTTGAAATCCAGGAGTCCAAAGGTAAATGAGAACAAGACTGAAACCTGACAGATTCATCAACACAAAGTCAAGATAGTAAATATAGATGAGACTAAAAAAGGATTAGACTAAAATATGACTAAAACTAAATTAAAATTTGCAGTCAACACTGCTCCAGAGAAATAACTGGGTTTGTGAGAGAGGAGGATGTTCAAGAGGAGACTGGGGTAAATGTACCAAGCTACAGTCGACAAAACACTTCAGAATTTGACATTTCAGTTTGATTCTCACAGAGGAAGGTGTCATTTGAGCAAAAGGTGTAAGTCTTTAGAGAGATTAGGTCTAATCTCTGCTTCCTCAAAGACGCCACAGACAATGGCAGGGATCTGAACCGCGGATGAAATCATCTCCCAAAGACAGGAAGTTCATCCCACAGACAGGAAGTTCATCCCACAGACAGGAAGTCCATCCAAAGACAGGAAGTCCTCACATCAGAGCGGCTCCATCTGTCAGTTTCACTTCTGCAGCGAGTAAGCCTCATTTTCATCAGGCTTTACGTGTCATTGTTCAAGAATAAATGACAGAAAATAGGAAAATTTACAGATATAAAAATAGTATAGTATGTAGTTCTCCTGATAAGTGTCTGTGGAGTTTTCCCTGAGTCTGGTTTGGATAAATGACAGATGAGTTTGTCAGAGAGGCTGCAGACTGCTGACCACAGAGAAAAGCTTTAAGCTGAAAAACTGTCGGACGCAGCAGAAACCACAGCAAAAAGATCTGTGTGTGTCTGAAGTGTGACTAAAGTAAAAACTCAAACTGTTCAAGCCAGAAAACTTTCAGCTCAGACGATCATATTATTTATGTTGCTTTTCACTGGAATTAATAAAAATGACTATTTATGCATCAATAAATGCTTCCAGGAGTATTTTAGAGTGTTTTGAAGCATATTCTGGGCCATCACCGTATGTCCCAAATTTGGTCAAAAACATAAGGCTATACTATGGCAAAAATTTTAATTTTGGGTCACCTCAAATTTTGCCTCAAAACTGGTTTAAATGACTATTTATGCATCAATAAATGCTTCCAGGGATATTTTTGAGTGTTTTGAAGCATATTCTGGGCCATCACCGTATGTCCCAAAATTGGTCAAAAACATAAGGCTATACTATGGCAAAAATTTTACTTTTGGGTCACCTCAAATTTTGCCTCAAAACTGGTTTAAATGACTATGTATGCATCAATAAATGCTTCCAGGGGTATTTTAGAGTGTTTTGAAGCATATTCTGGGCCATCACCGTATGTCCCAAATTTGGTCAAAAACATAAGGCTATACTATGGCAAAAATTTTAATTTTGGGTCACCTCAAATTTTGCCTCAAAACTGGTTTAAATGACTATTTATGCATCAATAAATGCTTCCAGGGATATTTTTGAGTGTTTTGAAGCATATTCTGGGCCATCACCGTATATGTCCCAAAATTGGTCAAAAACATAAGGCTATACTATGGCAAAAATTTTACTTTTGGGTCACCTCAAATTTTGCCTCAAAACTGGTTTAAATGACTATGTATGCATCAATAAATGCTTCCAGGGGTATTTTAGAGTGTTTTGAAGCATATTCTGGGCCATCACCGTATGTCCCAAATTTGGTCAAAAACATAAGGCTATACTATGGCAAAAATTTTAATTTTGGGTCACCTTCAAGTTTGCCTCAAAACTGGTTTAAATGTCAATATATGCACCAATAAATGCTTCCAGGGGTATTTTAGAGTGTTTTGAAGCATATTCTGGGCCATCACCGTATGTCCCAAATTTGGTCAAAAACATAAGGCTATACTATGGCAAAAATTTTAATTTTGGGTCACCTCAAATTTTGCCTCAAAACTGGTTTAAATGACTATTTATGCATCAATAAATGCTTCCAGGGATATTTTTGAGTGTTTTGAAGCATATTCTGGGCCATCACCGTATGTCCCAAATTTGGTCAAAAACATAAGGCTATACTATGGCAAAAATTTTAATTTTGGGTCACCTTCAAGTTTGCCTCAAAACTGGTTTAAAAGACAATTTATGCATCAATAAATGCTTCCAGGGTATTTTAGAGTGTTTTGAAGCATATTCTGGGCCATCACCGTATGTCCCAAATTTGGTCAAAAACATAAGGCTATACTATGGCAAAAATTTTAATTTTGGGTCACCTCAAATTTTGCCTCAAAACTGGTTTAAATGACTATTTATGCATCAATAAATGCTTCCAGGGATATTTTTGAGTGTTTTGAAGCATATTCTGGGCCATCACCGTATGTCCCAAAATTGGTCAAAAACATAAGGCTATACTATGGCAAAAATGGTGATTTTGGGTCACCTCAAATTTTGCCTCAAAACTGGTAAAAATGACAATATATGCATCAATAAATGCTTCCAGGGTTTTTTTTAGAGTGTTTTGAAGCATATTCTGGGTTTTCACCGTATGTCCCAAATTTGGTCAAAAACATAAGGCTATACTATGGCAAAAATTTTAATTTTGGGTCACCTTCAAGTTTGCCTCAAAACTGGTTTAAAAGACAATTTATGCATCAATAAATGCTTCCAGGGGTATTTTAGAGTGTTTTGAAGCATATTCTGGGTTTTCACCGTATGTCCCAAATTTGGTCAAAAACATAAGGCTATACTATGGCAAAAATTTTAATTTTGGGTCACCTTCAAGTTTGCCTCAAAACTGGTTTAAATGTCAATATATGCACCAATAAATGCTTCCAGGGGTATTTTAGAGTGTTTTGAAGCATATTCTGGGCCATCACCGTATGTCCCAAATTTGGTCAAAAACATAAGGCTATACTATGGCAAAAATTTTAATTTTGGGTCACCTCAAATTTTGCCTCAAAACTGGTTTAAATGACTATTTATGCATCAATAAATGCTTCCAGGGTTTTTTTAGAGTGTTTTGAAGCATATTCTGGGCCATCACCGTATGTCCCAAAATTGGTCAAAAACATAAGGCTATACTATGGCAAAAATGGTGATTTTGGGTCACCTCAAATTTTGCCTCAAAACTGGTAAAAATGACAATATATGCATCAATAAATGCTTCCAGGGTTTTTTTAGAGTGTTTTGAAGCATATTCTGGGTTTTCACTGTATGTCCCAAATTTGGTCAAAAACATAAGGCTATACTATGGCAAAAATTTTAATTTTGGGTCACCTCAAATTTTGCCTCAAAACTGGTAAAAATGACAATATATGCATCAATAAATGCTTCCAGGGGTATTTTAGAGTGTTTTGAAGCATATTCTGGGTTTTCACCGTATGTCCCAAATTTGGTCAAAAACATAAGGCTATACTATGGCAAAAATTTTAATTTTGGGTCACCTTCAAGTTTGCCTCAAAACTGGTTTAAATGACAATATATGCATTCATAAATGCTTCCAGGGGTATTTTAGAGTGTTTTGAAGCATATTCTGGGCCATCACCGTATGTCCCAAATTTGGTCAAAAACATAAGGCTATACTATGGCAAAAATTTTAATTTTGGGTCACCTCAAATTTTGCCTCAAAACTGGTTAAAATGACTATTTATGCATCAATAAATGCTTCCAGGAGTATTTTAGAGTGTTTTGAAGCATATTCTGGGTTTTCACTGTATGTCCCAAATTTGGTCAAAAACATAAGGCTATACTATGGCAAAAATGGTGATTTTGGGTCACCTTCAAGTTTGCCTCAAAACTGGTAAAAATGACAATATATGCATCAATAAATGCTTCCAGGGGTATTTTAGAGTGTTTTGAAGCATATTCTGAGTTGTCACAGTATGTCCCAAATTTGGTCAAAAACATAAGGCTATACTATGGCAAAAATTTTAATTTTGGGTCACCTCAAATTTTGCCTCAAAACTGGTTTAAATGACTATTTATGCATCAATAAATGCTTCCAGGGGTATTTTAGAGTGTTTTGAAGCATATTCTGGGCCATCACCGTATGTCCCAAATTTGGTCAAAAACATAAGGCTATACTATGGCAAAAATTTTAATTTTGGGTCACCTCAAATTTTGCCTCAAAACTGGTAAAAATGACAATATATGCATCAATAAATGCTTCCAGGGTTTTTTTTAGAGTGTTTTGAAGCATATTCTGGGTTTTCACCGTATGTCCCAAAATTGGTCAAAAACATAAGGCTATACTATGGCAAAAATGGTGATTTTGGGTCACCTTAAATTTTGCCTCAAAACTGGTAAAAATGACAATATATGCATCAATAAATGCTTCCAGGGGTATTTTAGAGTGTTTTGAAGCATATTCTGGGTTTTCACTGTATGTTCCAAATTTGGTCAAAAACATAAGGCTATACTATGGCAAAAATTTTACTTTTGGGTCACCTCAAATTTTGCCTCAAAACTGGTTTAAATGACTATGTATGCATCAATACATGCTTCCAGGGGTATTTTAGAGTGTTTTGAAGCATATTCTGGGCCATCACCGTATGTCCCAAATTTGGTCAAAAACATAAGGCTATACTATGGCAAAAATTTTAATTTTGGGTCACCTCAAATTTTGCCTCAAAACTGGTTTAAATGACTATTTATGCATCAATAAATGCTTCCAGGAGTATTTTAGAGTGTTTTGAAGCATATTCTGGGTTTTCACTGTATGTCCCAAATTTGGTCAAAAACATAAGGCTATACTATGGCAAAAATGGTGATTTTGGGTCACCTTCAAGTTTGCCTCAAAACTGGTTTAAATGACAATATATGCATCAATAAATTCTTCCAGGGGTATTTTAGAGTGTTTTGAAGCATATTCTGGGTTTTCACCGTATGTCCCAAATTTGGTCAAAAACATAAGGCTATACTATGGCAAAAATTTTAATTTTGGGTCACCTTCAAGTTTGCCTCAAAACTGGTTTAAAAGACAATTTATGCATCAATAAATGCTTCCAGGGGTATTTTAGAGTGTTTTGAAGCATATTCTGGGCCATCACCGTATGTCCCAAATTTGGTCAAAAACATAAGGCTATACTATGGCAAAAATGGTAATTTTGGGTCACTTTCAAGTTTTGCCCCAAAATGGTTAAAATGAGTATTTATCCATCGATAAATGCTCCCAGGGGTATTTTAGAGTGTTTTGAAGCATATTTTGAGTCATCACCATATGTCCTAAATTTGGTCAAAAACATAAGGCTATACTATGGCAAAAATGGTTATTTTAGTGTCAAAACTGATATTACCAGCTCCGGGGGTTGAAGGTCACAGTGGCCATTTGTGACAAAAGAAATTTCACTTGTCACAGTCTGCTTCGGTTTCAGACAAAAACCAAGGTCATCAGTGATTTGTTAAGAATTTTCGGTCAACATGTTTCACAGATAAATAAATAAAGGTTTTACAGTTTTCTGTCAAGGAAAGAGCACTTTTCTGCTTCTTTTTTTTTTTTTTTTTATAAATCTGATCCACATTTATAAGGTCTAAAGTCTCAAAGCTGATCCTGGTAGTTTTTCTCTTAAACATCTCTTTCCTTTAGCTCCTGCTGCAGGATTTCACAGATTTTGTGATGTCACAAATGATTCAAATGATGGTGAACATTAGATGCACAAACAGTTCCCTTGGAGGGGCTTAAAGAGACTAAACTTTTTCATTCAGAGGCAGCTGAAAGTTTAAAAATAATGAATTGTAATTGAATTATCAAATACATAAACCCTTCCAAAGTGACGTCATGAGAAACATTTAAAGTTATGAATGCAGCAGACTTCAAAAAATCACTGAAAGAGCTTACTTTACCGATGCATTTGTCCGAGTGACTGGGTTCAAGGCCCTAACGCTGGATTTAATCCAACAGACATTAACTCTACTTTATTTATACTACTACTTTTTATATTTACAAGAAAAAATACATTAAATCAGAAGGAAACAAAACTCATCACTAAAATTTACACAAACTTTGTTAAAACGTTAAAGGCTGACGTCTAATGTTCTCTACCTGCTCACTGACAGCACACACATGTAGTCAGGCCGTCACCACTGGACAAAATCATCCAGAATTGAGGGTTTTTTGTGGTTAATCTTGTTTACAGTCACTAAAGTGGATATAAATAAATAAATGAAAACTAAGAGTATTTTTAGTTTGTGTAAAAACCTACATAAATACTATTACAGATCATCATCATAATTGAAGATATAATTGCACATTGTTGTAACAAAAGTTTGATTCAGTGTTAGTTTATTTGAAATCCTTACAATGACTCACTGTAAATCCTTTTCCTGAACAACCTCTCGGTCTAAATTGGTTTTTCTCAGAAACAGTCGTGTCCAGATGGAAGCTGAAAATGTCTGAAGGGCTGCTCCGTAAATAAAGCGGTGTTTGTGAGCGCCGTGTGGGAGACTAATGGCAGGTAATTATCGCTGATGAGTGGGCCTCCGTCTGTCAGCGCCATCAGCTCCTGAACGCCACACGGGGTCGACGTGCCTCCTCTGCACCGGAGAGGAATTCTGGGTAATCTGTTTGTGTGGTTTTGGCTTTTTGTCGGTTCATCTGAGGTTATTGTTATATTTAGACAGAAAAATGAGGAAGAATCAGGTGAAGTTTAACTATAAGACTGACAGGAAAGACAATTAACTAGACACTTGAGAACAGTGTTTATTCACAGCACAACACTGGTGACGCCTTCAGTGACACTTATTTTTACTCTAAATATCGGTGTCTGTCCAACCTTTAAACACACTGTACCTGATACTGTTTTCTTCTAGTTGTGAAAATGGTTTAAACCCAAATAGTTTATTGTAAAATCAATAATTTGTGAAAAAAACAGTCTTTATGATCCATCTCCTGTTTATTGTAAGGGATTGTAATAGATGAGAACCTCTATTCAGGAACAGAAAACCTTGGACAATCACATGCTCCAAAAAGGAGCGCTGCCATTGGTCGACACTTGTCACATGACGTTCCAGGAAGTTTAATAGCTGCAGATAAAGTGTATTTTCAGCTGAATATGTCTTTTAACAGAGAAACAGCTGAAAAAAGAAAAGCATCAACAGAGAAAAGGGAGACAACGTAAAACACAGATAAATACTGTCAATTCAATCACGTAATGTTTAACGAGGAGGAGATAATTGTCGTCCTGACGCTGAAGTCACAGCTAAGCTAACGCTAAACTCTAAACTTCAGTTTGGTCAAATGGATTAGTATTTTGTGTTTTATTTTTTTATTAAAAGAGAAGCAGGAGAGGTCCCAAGGCTGATTTTGGAGGAGAGTCTGAGACAGGGATGAAAAAAGAACATCAGGGACTGGAGCTTTAATAATAACAACTAATGATGCAAACTTTTCACTGGTAAACAAGTCAGATGCTATTAAAACTATTTTTTATAATCTTATCAAAAAGTCTTTTCCTGGGCTTCTTCCAACTGAATAAAATCCCAGAATGTGCCACTCCTTTATTTTCTCAAACATAGTAAAAGATGTGAGAATCCATAAATGTAAAAACAATAGACCTATAATTCCTAATTCTGGTTCAAAAGCTGTGACACCCTCAGATTAGACTCGGTTTAGTAAATGTTGAGTGTTCAGTTTTCTCATGAACTCTGACGCTCAGTCATCGCATTGTCTCTGACCTCTCTCTGTTTCACTAAAACCAGTTACATAAACGTCCTGTGGGAACGCTGATCCGTGAAGGTGGGAACATCTGTGGGATTAGAGCCACAACTCTGGTCATGTGACCCTCAGGAAACACCCACCGAGAGCGGCTGGTCGGGACGAGGTGGGAAAACTCACAACAGCAGATTACACGTGTCGGACTGAACAGGGACATCATTTCATTAAAGCTTTGTTAAGTAACATATTTGTCCTAAATGGGTTTCAGCATGACTTGTTTGTGTTGGGTTCAGTTGAATTAAAATGTTGAAAACCCTGACAAAATATGAACAGACCCTAGATTTTTTTTCAGGTTGTGTCTAAAACAGTAAAGAGCTAAGAATAAACACTAGCTTTGTTTCAGAAAAAGGTATTTACTGTAATGTTTATCACGAGAACAAGAACCTGATGTTCTTTTTTTGTCCCTGTCTCAGACTCTAGGAACCTCTCCTGCTTCTCTTTTATTAAAAAATAAAACCAGACCAGTTTTTCCTCCAAAATACTAATCCATTTGACCAAACTGAAGTTTAGAGTTTAGCGTTAGCTTAGCTGTGACTTCAGCGTCAGGACGACAATTATCTCCTCCTCGTTAAACATTACGTGATTGAATTGACAGTATTTATCTGTGTTTTACGTTGTCTCCCTTTTCTCTGTTGATGCTTTTCTTTTTTCAGCTGTTTCTCTGTTAAAAGACATATTCAGCTGAAAATACACTTTATCTGCAGCTATTAAACTTCCTGGAACGTCATGTGACAAGTGTCGACCAATGGGAGTGCTCCTTTTTGGAGCATGTGATTGTCCAAGGTTTTCTGTTCCTGAATAGAGGTTCTCATCTATTACAATCCCTTAGAATAAACAGTAGATGGATCATAAAGACTGATTTTTCACAGATGATTCCTTTCACAATTAATTTTTTGGGATTTAATTCTTTTTCATTGTTCAACAAACAGACTGCAACACGAAGGGGTCTAGGAGGCAAAAAGAAGTCATATTAATACAGTTTTTGGATCAATCAATGAGCAGATTAACTAATAACAGGAATATCTGGGATTAAGTGATTGGTAAATTGTTAAAATCACTCATTTGAGCTAAAATGAGAAAATGACATAAAGCCTGACTTCACCTCTTTCTCTGTGAAGCTGAAAAGCAGGAACGGTCAAGTTTTCTTGGCGTTAATAACCTGCTGCAGTTCAGTATTCGTCTCTCTGCTGCAGAATCCTGACAGATCATTTACCATCTGCACACGTCTCACTCCCGTCTCACTCTGGGGTTATCTCCGAGAAGCAGCTGAAAATAGAGACAAATTCAGCTCTGCTTCGTGATGCTTTGGGGAAACGGCTTCAAAACGCTGCTCCAGATCTGCTCAGACACGAATGTGGTCCAAACAAACCCAGGTTTAGACTCTGTCAGCGCCACAGACGACAGGTTAATGTAAGCAGTTGATTCTAATGCAGTAGTGTCTCAGAAGGAGTTAAAGCACACGTCAAACTTAATGCAGCTCTTTGTAAAGTTTCTGTGGCTCTTCAAGGAGTTTAGAAGGTTTCAACTGGTGCCAGAAATATAGAACTGGACTTGAACAGGTTTTAGATGGACTTGAATCCGATTACTTTTATTTGTTCATGAAATCTTAAGCCAGTTTCTGGGACTAAGACATATATAATCTGCTCAAATCCATTAAAAACCTGATCAAATTCAAATAAAATCTGTTCAAATCCAAATAAAACCTGTTCAAATCCATCTAAAACCTGTTCAAATCCAAATAAAACCTGTTCAAATCCATCTTAAACCAGTTCAAATCCAACTAAATCCTGTTCAAATCCAAATAAAACTTGTTCAAATCCATCTAAATCCTGTTCAAATCCAAATAAAACCTGTTCAAATCCAAATAAAACCTTTTCAAATCCATCTAAATCCTGTTCAAATCCAACTAAATCCTGTTCAAATCCATCTTAAACCAGTTCAAATCCAACTAAATCCTGTTCAAATCCAAATAAAACCTGTTCAAATCCATCTAAATCCTGTTCAAATCCAAATAAAACCTGTTCAAATCCATCTTAAACCAGTTCAAATCCAAATAAAATCTGTTCAAATCCAAGTAAAACCTGTTCAAATCCATTTAAATCCTGTTCAAATCCAAGTAAATCCTGTTCAAATCCATCTAAAACCAGTTCAAATCCATCTTAAACCAGTTCAAATCCATCTTAAACCAGTTCAAATCCATCTAAAACCAGTTTTCTTAAATGGAGGAAATTAATGTTAAAGATAACTTTTGTAAAACTCAAATGAAGATGAAACCTCACATTCAAAACTCAATAAAAGCTTCCCAAACGTCGGCCCCTGACAGGATTCTCATTAACCCTCGTGGCCCCTCACTACTTTGAGTCTGACACCTCTGAGTGAAGGTGCTCGTCTTGCCCTTCCCAACATGTCTGCCTCTGACGCTGGCTCAGAGTGAGATCATGTGATGTAAGTGTGTCCACAGAGGGCCCCGTCGTGCCCCGTCGTGCCCCGGTGCTGTCAGGAATCAGTGCTAATTACCTCCGAGGTAAATCCCCTCAAACCAGGCTTAAATCAATTAAACACAGAGCGGACTCTGGGCTCGATCCTCGCTGCTGTTCTCACGATCTTTTACGACTGTGGGAAGCTGCTGCGCCTCCTTCCTCCAGACTCAGGATTCACAGACTTTTATTTGCATTTATTCACTTTTGTGTGAGCGGATGTTTGTTTGTGTGGCGCGACCTGTTCTTTTACATTCTGTTTGTGAGCTATTCCTGCTTCTACCTGACACTTTTACTCCTGCAACTAACAGGAATCTGCAGGGATCAGCAAAGTCTCACAAACACACACAGCCCAGAACCACTGGATAAAAATGTGTACGAGAAACCGAGAAGTATTTTCTGTTATATATCTTTTTATAAGTAATTGAAAATACCTTTTGGTTTGTAATTTTCATCGTAGTTTTCATCAACAACATATTTTTGCGTCAGAAAATAAAACAAAAATGGAATAAAAAGACTAAATCCATCAAAAGGAGAGGAGTTGAGAAGAGATCCAATCAGACTCAGGTTTTTGAGCGTCGCTGAAGTGATGTCAGACACAAACATTTGTTAGAGCCTCGGGAAGACGACAGGAGACCAAAAGAGAACCACTTTAAATAGAAACTATGTTAACACTTGGAACCTGAATACCAGCCGGAACAGGTTAGGACTAGTTTACTTTCATTCAGAGAGAAACTATTACTGAAGAAAACCTTGAAAGTGCATTATTCTTTGTGTTTTAGAGACTAAATCTATTGTAGATGTAGTCGACTAAAACTAAATTAAAATTTGCTGCAGTGAAAATGGATCCTTTAACTTCTTCTCCTTCTCGTTTTTTAATTTCTATTTCACTATTGTCTGTCCGTTCTGGGGTCATCACTTCTAATGCTGTTTTTTTCTGAGGAAGTAGAGTCTGTAAAGCCCTTTGAGGCAATAGTTGTGGATATTGGTTTGCTTCTGGGCTTTATTTACCTCGAACCTGGCACTCACCTGTTTCCACACCTCTCTTTCTGCTCAAACACAAAACACACACACGTTTTTGTGTTTTTAAGCCGGCGCTGGTGTTTTCTCTGGCCTCGGGGCGGGAGCTCCCCCCGTTTTCACACAGATCCACAGACTGCGTGGGACGAGCTGTGGGCGGTGGGTTATCGTCTGGGGGTCTCATACTGTAGAGTAAGGGCCCTGTGGCTGGAGCCGACTCTGGAAACACAACGGTCGCTGGAGGAACGTGGGTCGTTGCCTCGGAGCAGAGTCGATGTGAGACGCAGCCAAACTGGAAATAATACACATCTGTGAGCTACAATCAGACCCTGGGACTAAACCGAATCAAACTGACAAAACTGAAAAGCCTTTTGTTGCTTAAGACATCATCGACAGCATTAGACGAATCACTGTTTGTCTGTGTTGTAATGTTTTAGAACTTAATGAATGTGACAGAATAAAGCTCTGTGTATTTTCAGGAGGAGCTGGAGGAAGTGTCTGGGGAGAGGGATAAAGAGAAGTACATTATGCACACTCTGCACATAATGGAAATGGTAGAATTAAAGAATACGGTGCAAAAAACATGACTTTTTGGATCCGTTTGTTGATTCTTTTAGTTTAGTCGTGTTCAGTCCTAAATGCATGTTCAGTCTGTAGGTATCTATCTAATATACAGGGCAAAAAAGGTGAAAAAGTAATTGCCCCCTCAATCTAATAACCCTCAGAAACAATAACAGCATCAAGAGTTTGAGGAGTCATTCTCATCTTTGTAAAAGGAGGTGGACTGGTGTGTTCTGGATCATTGTCCAGTTTGTGTTAACTTGAGTTATCTTTGTCTAATATTTACATTTGTTTGATTTGAAACCTTTATGTGTGACAAATGTGGAAAAAGTAAGAAATCGGGAAGAAGGTTAGAGAAGTGTCTCGGGTTGGACTTAAAACCTTCCTTTTTGATAAAGCCATCTTTGTCCTCAATCTTACTTCATTCTGTTCATTGTGTTTATATTTGTTCTAAAATCTCTGTAATTGGTCCTGATCTTTATGTTTTTATGTAGAAGACGGTCTTATTCTGTGGTTCTTCCTGACGTTCCTCTTTTTTCCCTCATGGTTTTTATTTATTTTATTTTTTCTTTAGATCCCGATGGAGGGTCTAATGAACAGAGAAGACTTTACTGTAGAAATATAAACACAGATAACGATAAGAATCATCCCAGTTTAATAATGTCTAAAACAGTATCTGTGAGACTCGGCTCCGTGTGAGACAGACTCGGTGTCTCTGGAGCGGAGTCTGTGGAGTCCGGTCTCTGCAGCTGTGCACACAAACCACTGCACTCTGCCAAAGCCTGGGCTGTAATTAATGAGAGCGTCCCGGTCCCGTACCTGCCTCCACAGACACAGACATCTGCAAAAAGAACGCTCCAGATTCACCAAACTCACTGTCAGTGTCGTTCTGCTCCGATAAATAACGCTCTGTTTTGTCAGGTGCAAGTCTTTCCAAATCTGCTGCAATAATCTAGAGCCGTGGACGTGTCGAGGATAAAAAATACGACGAAAAACGGTCACATTTGCATAAAGTTGAATAAAAACAGCAGGGATTGATGGAAAACAGCAGCGGCTTTATGTAAATCCAATGATATGTTTGGTATTGAAAGAATTATGAGACAAAGTTAATGTAAATGCACCTATTTATTCATTTTTTGGGGGAAATTTCACTTCATATTTCATTGAACCATGACTTTTAAATCATTTCAAGACTGTCTTTTTATGATATTTACCACTGTATTTATTTTTATCTATTATATTTATTTATTAATAGTGAAATTGTCTTTTAAAACATACTTAAAACTATTAATTAAATTATTCTAATGGTAGATATCCTTATATTTCTCACAATTTTCTTTTTAAATTTGTATCTTTGCTTTGATTTTTCTCCAAACTCAAACTTCCGTCTGATTGTCCATGAATTTTGTTTAATCTGCTTTTATTTTGTTTACTGTTCTTTGTTTTTAATGTTAAGCACTTTGTAAACACTGTGATATGTAAATAAAGATTATATCAAGTACATTACGTCTCAATATTACCTCATTAAACCTGTTTTTAATTGTTAATGGAGTGTCTGTTTAGCTCCAGACGCTCTCGTTACAAAGACAGATTTAACGAGTGAACAATGGCAGCTGTTAATAAGCTTTCATTACGGCGCTGACAAAACACAAATAATACTAATTGGTCGTATCCAGGCGGTTACCGTGACGACAGTGAAGCCCGTTTAACGACCGGCAGCAGATGTTTAGACGAGATTCACGCCGATAAACGAACCGTTTGGACGAGAGCGGCTCCTGATTTATCACGACGTCAGTTACATATTTCTGACAAAAGGATAAAAGAGAAATGAATGAACAAAAGGAAAGAGACAGAAGCAGATGGAGAAGAACTGAAACTTAATGTTTACTGTAAATGTTCCGCCTTAAAGAGTCTGGACCTGATATTTTTTTCTTCTCGTTGTGAAAATGGTTTAAACCCAAATAGTTTATTGTAAAAGAAATAATTTGTGTAAAAACAGTCTTTCTGATCCATCTAGTGTTTATTCTAAGGGATTGTAATAGATGAGAACCTCTATTCAAAAGGAGCGCTCCCATTGGTCGACACTTGTCACATGACGTTCCAGGAAGTTTAATAGCTGCAGATAAAGTGTATTTTCAGCTGAATATGTCTTTTAACAGAGAAACAGCTGAAAAAAGAAAAGCATCAACAGAGAAAAGGGAGACAACGCAAAACACAGATAAATACTGTCAATTCAATCACGTAATGTTTAACGAGGAGGAGATAATTGTCGTCCTGACGCTGAAGTCACAGCTAAGCTAACGCTAAACTCTAAACTTCAGTTTGGTCAAATGGATTAGTATTTTGGAGGAAAAACTGTTCTGGTTTTATTTTTTTAATAAAAGAGAAGCAGGAGAGGTCCGTAGACTGATTTTGGAGGAGAGTGGAGTCTGAGACAGGGACAAAAGAAGAAAATCAGGGAGTATTTGAAGTATTTGTGCTAAAGACCGAGTCACAATCAAGACCAGACTGTGTTGAGATGAGACTTTTTAAGGATCGCCTCCATCTTGATTGTGGATATTTCTGTGTATTTGATGTTTTAATCATATTTTAACCTTCTCAAAAATGGAACTGATGCATAAAAGATTAAAAATTCCTAATTCAGTTCTTTTCAAGATCCACTAAAACAGAACATTTTTACACTTTTTTAAACCACACACATATCTATATCTTTATTTTCTCGCGGGTGTCTTTGTGGTTCCCTCTCGTCTGTCTCGGCGAGCGCTGCCAGGTCTGGAGCCGAGGACAGATGGTCCGAGCACAAAACTGTTTACTCCAAACACATTTCGAACAAAACGAGCAGATGCCAGCAGCAGAGACGCCGTGTGATGGAAACGGAGCCGACGGGAAACGAGAACCGACCGAGAAACGTTTAGACGCGACTCCCTCGGTGTCCTTTCATTAGACGCTCCACTTCAGTTCGTCTCTCACACCTTTTGTCTGAGACGTGTGAGAAACTACTCATTATAAAAACAATCCAGGTTTGTTCAGATTGTTACAAACTTGAGATATTTTTCATGATAATATTTTTTAAAAAGGTTGTAAATGAATTTCAAGTGGTTTTAGTTGGATTTACATAATGTTTGAAGTTTGATTGTTCCTTGTTTTGAATGGATATAAATGGATTATAACTAGCTTTGGATGAGTTTTAAGTGTTTTTATTTTGACTTTTAAACAAGATTGCACAAGTTTAAGTGAGTTTACTTCAAGTTAATCTGGTTCAAACCCAATTGATGTGGATTTAAAGTGGCTTTATTGTTGGTTGCCTCTTAATTTTACGTCTCACCTTGTGCTAATTATTTTATAACATTATTAAAGTCATGTTTCTTCTGATGGTACAACACAGTTTGGTTCATAACGTTGACACTACATATGTATTGCCAATATTAACAATAATGAGGACTGTAAATATGTTTCTGCACCTTACATTCTGAGATTTCCATTTAAGGGAATCACTTTTTTCACTTCTAGAACCTAAATTTGTTCATAATTTTAATCATTTTTGTTGTATCTGTTTTATATTTTTCCCTATTTTTAATGGAAACCACAACCTGGATCATTTACACAAGAAAAAAGGTCCTTACCACTGACTTTGGGGATTTATAAAGTTTAGAGTTTTATTGAATTGAAAGATGCCGTCACTTTTTCAAACTACAAACAGAAAAACTTCAATAACACTTTAGAATAACTCACAATATAAAGCATTAGCTGAGTATTTGTAACTTAATTAATCCTTAATTTATCATTTACAAAGCATGAATACAACATTAATAATCACTATTATGTTATATAAATGATTTTTCAGTGTCTATAAACAGTTAATAGTTAATTACACATCTATTAATGCTTAATCAATGTTTTGTTGTGTGAGTTATTATAAAGTGTTACCAGTTTTTCTTGTGCTTTTCCTTTTCGGTCTCGTTTCTTTTCTTTCGTTTAATCAACAGACTTTAGTGATTTAGTGTTTAAGCTCCACTCTTTGAAAACAGAACCAGAAACAGAACTTTTTGGGAAACTGTGGACCTCTTTCTCTTTTGGGAACTGACCCAAACCGTTCCAGCGGAAACAAGGCCATAGAGATTTATGTATCGAGATCACAGCAGGAAGAAAAGTCTTGTAATTTAGTTTAAAAAATCATCCGATGATCCAGCTCCATATTAATAAACCACATGTTAAGTATTTTCAGCTGTTAAACTTCTCCACAAGACTTTCATAAAGCCATAGGACGTTCTGTTTTTAAAGTCTATTTATAGCTCTTCATTAAAGCCCCGTTGTTTTAAGTCGGGGGTAACTGGGGGTGGTCTGTGGAGGGAATATAAACTGTATGGAACATGCTACTTCTGTCTTTTTAATGAGGCTTTACGGCTTTCATCAAAGACACTGCGACGGCTGCCAATCAGCAAGATTACAGACTGGAAGTGCTGGGAAACACGGCGCAAAGCATGCTGGGAGGTGGAAACATGCGCAATTATAAAGCTATAGGGGTAATATATGCATTTGTGACACTTTAAACACAACTTCATTTGATTTATGCAACAATTAAAACCAGTATAAATACAGTTCTCCATAATAACGACATACATTAGCCTTTCAAAGCAGTTTTTACCTCCGCGTTTCTCTCGAATATTCATTAGCTTCCTTAAATACCTCGGACTTTATGAATATTCATGAGTTTGGGGAGAACACAGGAGGCAGATACAGTGGAATAATCAGTTGTTTTATTTTCATACAGTATCATATGGGACAGTGGAATATTATTATTATTACTGAGTTGTTGTAAATTTTGTTTTGAATGCGTTATTTGAACAAAGTGGGTGTGTTTTAACCCAAAAAGATCCACTGTTTATGCAGCGCTGGCATATTCTTCAAACATTAGCATAATTATTCACATTTTTTTATATTTTATGTTGTTGTGTAAAACGAATAAACTCTATTTTCTTATTCACTGTAATTCCTTCCAAAAAATAAACACAAATAGTGGCTTCTCGATGAAAATAAAGCTGTTTCCATCCTGATACAATAATACTGTCAAGAAAGAAAAGAGTCTTGTGTGAGTTCAGTGCATTAAATACGATGGATATTGTTCTATTATTGCTGAGCACAGATGCTAAAGTCTAATAACTCCTCCAGCTTCTCTTCAGAACTGTTTCTTGAATCATTCAGAGCGTCATCATCTTGATTTTGGTATAATTTCTCCTTGATTTGAGAAGATAATGTTGGCTGTTCTCACTGAATAAAAACAAAGCGAACAGAAGCAGCTGGATCCAGAGGCACGTTCGACCAGATGTTACTGAAATCAACCACAGCAGCTGCACATTTACACTTTTACTCTCAGAATTTAAAGCGTTTTTTAAAAGAGACGGACCACATTGAAATTTGGATTCATCCGAGCTGTAAATAAAACTATATATTATAAATAAATAGTATAAAAGTAATCAGTGCATCGTCTTGTAGCTGTTAGCTGTTAGCTTGAGCTTGACGGATGTGTAAACAAATAGATGCTAAAGACGTATGTTGTTGAACAGAGTTGCCTTCGATGGACTTCTCTCTGAGATTATAGTAAAAACTCAAACAGAGTGACAGAGGCAGGACTGGTTTTGTCATTTTCTTCTTCTGGTTTCTTAATAATGCAACGTAAGGATCCCAATAAAGACCAGTTTGTGCCCCTCCTTCCATCCTTTAAGTCGTGGAAGCAATCCATCCATCCATGCATCTAACTACCCAACCATCCAACTATCCATCCATCCAATCAACCATCCATCCATCTAAATACTAAACTATCTAACCATCCAACCATGCATCTGACTACCCAACCATCCAACTATCCATCCATCCATCCAATCAACCATTCAACCATCCATCCAAATATTAAAGTATCTAACCATCCATCCATGCATCTAACTACTCAAGCAACTATTCAACCAACCAACCAACCACCCATCCACCCATCCATCCAATCAACCATTCAACCATCCATCCAAATATTAAACTATCCATCCATCCAATCAACCATTCAACCATCCATCCAAATATTAAACTATCTAACCAACCATCCATCCATGCATCTAACTACCCAACCAACCAACCAACCAACCAACCAACCAACTATCCATTCAACAATCCATCCATCCTTTCATCCTTCAAGCCATCTACCCAACCAACTATTCATCCATCCAACTATTCAACCAAACAACCATCCATCCATCCATCCATCCTTTTATCCATCCAACAACATCAAACTCCTCTAGATTTGTGTGATGAGCTCAGACTGACAGTGTTTGTAGAGTGTCGTAAAAATACAGTCAATGACCAGTTTTACAAATATAGATATATTTTTATAAATATGTTTGAACAAATTAAACTCAAATGAAAAGCTACAACAGAAATATTACACTTATTAGAAAGAGTCAGTCTCAATGACACTCACTAAATTCACTCAGATTTAATAGATTCAAGTTTTTCTTCCGACCCGTGCCCTCAGCTTGTTTTCTCACGCGTTTTGCTTTTGTGTCATTATTTCACAGCTCCACATTTTTTGAGAAAACATTGGCGTTTGTCAGAGATCAGCTCCGAAAAAAGAGCAGCAAAAAATTATTCAAAAAGAGCCTCATTTTCTCTTCAAACAGCTCTGATATTTGGTGAAGAAGCTGACTCGATCTTTATTCAGTGAATGTAAATCCCAGAACAATGGCCGCTGTTGCAGAGCGGAGCTTGTACAGTGAAGGTTTCACAGCGTTTCAAACACGACGAGAGCAACATGAATTATAGATGTGTCACAAACGCATGAATAATACAGGACGATGACCGAGCGAGCTCTGACTAAAATAGTCAATAAGATCTATGCACTGTGTTTTAAAATATAAGAAGAGCAACTGAACATTAGGACTGTCTTTGGCCTAAAAAAAATACAAAAAAACGATACAGAACTACAACTAAGACTAATGTACAGCCCCCTTTTTTGTGAGATCTTCCATTATTATATTTAAAAGTCCATTTCCTGTTTGTTTTTCCTGTTTCATTTAGTTTTTCAGTGTAATCTCCTAAAGTTTATTGTAACAGGAATCATCTGAAAAAATGAGACCTTAAGACGTGATCTAGTCTTTATAATGAAGGATTTTAATAGATGAGAATGATCAGTCCACAGCAGGATTTTGTCCAATCACAGCTCACTTCAGGTAAAAAGGAGCGCTCCCATTGGTCGACACTGATGTCAACAACGAAGGAACAAGGAAATAAACCAAGGAAATGGGTTATTCTGTTGGAAATATGTCTTATTTTACAGAGAAACAGCTCAAAAAAGATAAAAATAGAGAAACAGCAGTAAATGAAACAGAGATAAATGTTGGTAATGCACTGGTCTGGTCTTTTTTTAAAAATAAAGAAGCAGGAAAGGTTACTACGCTGCTGTTGGAGGAGGGTAGAATAAAATCAGAAAAAACAAAATCAGGGACTGGAACAAAAACTAGGAATAAACCAGGTACATAAAACAAACCCAGACCTGCTTCTACTCAAGATAAAAACAAACTCCTTTTTCATTTTGAGATCTTACATTATCACATTAAATGTCCATTAACTGATTTAACTGTTGCATTAAGTGTCTTGTTTTTTTGTCTTTTCAGGCTTGATATGTCATCCCTAAACATTTTTTCATAACTTTCATTGAACTTGTTGGAAGTCCTGAAACGCTGCTGCGAAAGATTAAAAAATCCATATAAAAACTGGACTAAACGCACAATTAAAGGAAGACTAAACCCATAATTCCCTGAGGCTAAATATCACATATAAACTAATACCTACCTTTGCAAACAGACCCTTTACTTCTTCCCTATTTCCTATTTCCTATTTCCCTCCATGTTTTTATGTGCAGACCTTACACACTGTACATTAATCCAGAGTCATATATGAACCGTTCCCAGCGGAGAAGCTTTAGAGGAACATGGACTTCCACTCAACCGTGTCCCGTGGTGAGGCTCTGGATTAAACCGAGTGAATAAGGAGCTTAAAGAAAGGCAGAAGACACAGTGTTGGAGAAGTTTGGTGTAATTTACAGAGTGGGGCTAATCCAGAGAGTTCAGAGAGAGGCCACAGAGGTTTCACTGAGCCTTTCACTTTGGAAAGAGTATTATTATTATTATTAGAGAAGGAGTGGAAACAGTTTTATTTGTGGTGAAGGAAGCACAGCTGGGATTAAGACGAAAGTCAGAAATGGGTTTATTAACTACACTAAACACTCAGGACCAGAGACCAACCCAAGACCAGGGCATCATCCAGGGACCAGACCAGTTTTTCCTCCAAAATACTAATCCATCTGACCAAACTGAAGTTTAGAGTTTAGCGTTAGCTTAGCTGTGACTTCAGCGTCAGGACGACAATTATCTCCTCCTCGTTAAACATTACGTGATTGAATTGACAGTATTTATCTGTGTTTTACGTTGCCTCCCTTTTCTCTGTTGATGCTTTTCTTTTTTCAGCTGTTTCTCTGTTAAAAGACATATTCAGCTGAAAATACACTTTATCTGCAGCTATTAAACTTCCTGGAACGTCATGTGACAAGTGTCGACCAATGGGAGCGCTCCAAGGTTTTCTGTTCCTGAATAGAGGTTCTCATTTATTACAATCCCTTAGAATAAACAGTAGATGGATCATAAAGACTGATTTTTCACAAATTATTGATTTTATAATAAACTATTTGGGTTTAAACCGTTTTCCAAATAAAAGAAAAAATATCAGGTACAGTGTGTTTAAATACACGTTGAAACAGAAAGTAAATATTTGGAGTGAATTTGTCCTGAAGAGTTTTTATTTACCGTCAAACTGTTGTGACAAACGTAGTTCAGAGAAATGTAAAACAGTTTCCAAACATGAGCCAAAATTATTGAGAAAACTGTAAATAAATCAAATCTTCCGACTCAGTGTTGGTATGTTTATTTAGCTCCTCATTCGTATTAAATGGTTGTCACTAAACACCTTCCGATCCTCTCTTCTAGGGTTGATTTGTCGTTTCTCGAGGGCAGACGGAGGACACATTGACGACTGCGAGGTTCGTGTTGGCGTCACAGTTTGAGAAGTTTCAGCTCGAGGTTTTTCTCTCTGTTTTTCTGCAGATGTCAGCCTCAGACACGTCTCTCAGCCTCAGAGTCGTTACAGTAAGTCATTAGTTTGTCGTTCTCGTGTGAAGAGCGTCCCATCTGCTCAGGCTCTCGCTGCTCGGGGTGGGTTTTTTTTTAACGCCGTCTCATAAACGATGCAGTAATTACGTGGGGTTTATTGGGAAGCGCTCCTGGCTCGTTCCTCCTCGTCGTTTTTCCGTGAGATGACAGCTTTAGCTCCGAGACGTGACACGTGCAACAAGTTTTGAAGTAGTTTCTTCAGGATCCTTCTTTAGGAGGAGTCTCTGGAGGAAACCAGCTGAAGGTGTGTTCCATTTGGTTCCAAACCTCTCCTCCTCCAGAGAACTGAGTCTTCTGTTTGGACAAAATACCCAGGATGCATCTGGGGATCCTCCGTGACCTTTCCCTACCCACAATGCACCACAAGTGTTTTAAAAAAAAAAGCTTAAAGGAGAGAATTTTCAGTTTAAATACAAACTTCCATTTGCTGTGTTTGTTTTGAAAAGATTTGTCCAATAAACTGCACAGTTCAGTTTTATTTCTATTTCTGCTCTCCTTTTACAAAAAAATACATAAATAAATAAAATAAATATCTCTTAATGTAATTATTCAGATCCACAAATGTTTCTGTCCTTTTTTCATGAGACTCTCACTAACATCAGACTGTTTTATAAAAAGAATCTTGGGCTTGGTTTTTAATTAATTTTTGTAAAGCTTTTATTGTTTATTTATTTGCTTAACCTTGTATTTTATATTATGGTAGTTGAATATTTAATGATCCATAAATACCTATAAAAGGACATTAAAAAGTAAGCATTTTAAGTTTTTTTTTAGAGAATAAAAAACTGTTTTCTGTCTTTACTTCTTTTCTTTCAGTGGAATGTCCACAGTGACGTTATGTCCAAAAAAGACACATAACTGAAGCACACAACACTAAAAACAAATCAGAATAAAATTATATTCTCATCTTGGTTTTATTGTGAAGGATTTTAACAGAAAAGAATTCAGCCAATCACAGCTCACTCCTGAATAAGGAAGGCTCCCATTGGTCGACACTGATCAATAAGGAAGTAATGTCTGCTGATAAAACAGAGAAAGTGTATGTTCAGCTCTGGATACGTCTCTTTAAAGTGAAACGTGTAAATATTGTCGATGCATTAGTATCATTCCAGGATCCTTCAGACTCACTCTGAACTAGAAGTTTAAGGTAAACTCTCAATTTAAGTTTGATGTAATATATTTGGATTTTGTAGAAAACTGGTCCGGTTTTATGTTTTTTAATAAAAGGTCTGTAAAGGTCTGTAAAGGTCTGTAGACTGACGTTAGGACGGAGCTGGAGACGAGACCGAGACGGAAAGAATGAAAGTGAGTAGTGGCTTTTTAAATATTGGGTTTGCAACAAAGACGAGAGACATTAAGACTCGATGATAACTCTGGGGATCCTCTCATCCTCCTCTCCTCCTCTTCCTCTCGTCCTCCTCTCGTCCTCCTCTCCTCCTCCTCCTCTCATCCTCCTCTCCTCCTCTTCCTCTCGTCCTTCTCTCATCCTCCTCTCCTCCTCTTCCTCTCGTCCTTCTCTCATCCTCCTCTCCTCCTCCTCCTCTCGTCCTCCTCCTCTCCTCCTCCTCTCGTCCTCCTCCTCTCCTCCTCCTCTCCTCCTCCTCTCGTCCTCCTCCTCTCGTCCTCCTCCTCCTCCTCCTCTCCTCCTCTCGTCCTCCTCCTCTCATCCTCCTCCTCTCATCCTCCTCTCCTCCTCCTTCTCTCGTCCTCCTCCTCTCGTCCTGCTCTCGTCCTCCTCTCGTCCTCCTCCTCTCGTCCTGCTCTCGTCCTCCTCCTCTCGTCCTCCTCCTCTCCTCTCCTCCTCTCGTCCTCCTCTCGTCCTCCTCTCCTCCTCCTCTCATCCTCCTCTCGTCCTCCTCTCGTCCTCCTCTCCTCCTCCTCCTCTCGTCCTCCTCTCCTCCTCCTCCTCTTGTCCTCCTCTCCTCCTCCTCTCCTCCTCCTCCTCTCGTCCTCCTCTCGTCCTCCTCTCGTCCTCCTCCTCTCGTCCTCCTCCTCTCCTCTCGTCCTCCTCTCGTCCTCCTCCTCTCCTCCTCCTCTCGTCCTCCTCTCGTCCTCCTCCTCTCGTCCTCCTCTCCTCCTCCTCCTCTCCTCCTCCTCCTCTTGTCCTCCTCTCGTCCTCCTCTCGTCCTCCTCTCGTCCTCTCGTCCTGCTGTCTTGCTGCAGGCGGACGTTACGTAACAGAAGCCTGTCGAGTCCATGAAGGGAACACACTTCTGCTCTGAATATTTCAGTCTCAGACATGATTATGATGTAACACTTAATGAGCAGAGATTTTTACATTTTCTTATCTTTTAGTTTCTCGTGGAGAGGTTATAGTATAGTTTTCATTCAAACTTTATAGAAAAATTAGTTCTGTTGTGAATAAAATAAATACATTACTAAAAAAAACTAAATATAACTGACTGTCCTTCAGGCTTTTGTGACGATCCTGAACAACTGCACTTTCTCGTCTTCAGTGAGTCCAGAACGAGCTGCTGGACTTTTAAAAGGAACTGAACAAATATAACCACATCCCATTGATTATAGCTTTACTTTATTGGCCGCTGGTGCTTTTGGAATTGATTTGAAGAGACTTTTATTTACTTTTAAATGTTTAAATGGTCTCGCTCTGATCCATCCTTACGTTCCCAAAACAAAATGTAAACTTCGTGGAGACTCTCCTTTAGTTTTTTAAATCACTTTTAACTCAGAGTGAGTTGTGATCATTTATTTTCTGTTGTTTTAACTCATGTTTTTAGTTCTTTTGTGCTTTTAACTTGTGTTATTTATTAATAGTGTGTTTTATGTCTTCTATTGTGTTTGTATTGTACTGTGTTTTGTGTTTTATCTCTTTTATTTATTTTATTGCTTGTGTACAGCACTTTGGTCGACTGCACAGTTCTAAAGGTGTTTATGAATAAAGTAAGTATGTTTCTGTTGGATTTGGGATCCACTGAATCCATATTTTTGCAGTAAGGCTTAAGTTTACACCAAGACTGTGTTGTCTGAGATCAGTCAGTCTTTACTGCATTGATTCTGCTTCATTTCCAAAGCTGCTGTGTCTAAGTGGCTCTAATTAACCCCAAACAAAGAGCACCTCTTTGGGTCGACTGCAGCCTGAATCCATCACGAGGCCCAAAGTCCCACCGCAGACGTCAGAGCTGCACTGAGCGCGCTCCGTAGACACGCATTAAACCCCATAAATAACACGTAGAGACGAACGCAGATATGGACGAGGCGCCCGGCGACATACGGCCTCTGTCCTGTTTTAATGGAGCTATTAGTCACAGAACAAGAGCCATTATGAGCTGTACACAGACAGCACTCGGGGAAATGGGCTCACATTCAACCTGTTCTCATAAATCAAACATCTGTGTGTGACGTCCACAAACCACTGATGTGAAGACGGATCAGAGACGATGAACACAACAGCCATGGTTTTGTCAAGAAAAGGAGTTACAGGAGTCAGACAACAAATCCTTAAGTTTGTGGTGTTTGTTTTACCGAGTGAATGAAGGAGATGGAAATGGTTCCCAGCTGAGATTATATAATGAATAGTTCAGTTAAACAACTTTTTTGAGCTGTTTCTGTGTTAAAAAATACACTTTATCTGCAGCTATTAAACTTCCTGGAACGTCATGTGACAAGTGTCGACCAATGGGAGCGCTCCTTTTTGGAGCATGTGATTGTCCAAGGTTTTCTGTTCCTGAATAGAGGTTCTCATCTATTACAATCCCTTAGAATAAACAGTAGATGGATCAGAAAGACTGTTTTTACAATAAACTATTTGGGTTTAAACCAAACTATCAGGTAAAGTGTTTAATTAAAGTCTCTCTTACAACAAGGAACTGTATTTTATAACATTAGGAGTTGGTTGAGCTTATTCTTGTGACGTTGTTAAACTGAATGTAGATTTTACTTTTAATTGTGCCCCAGGCCTGAGGTAACACAGTGACACCGGACTCTTTAACTCGTCCCTGAGCGGCTGTGTTCCTGCTGCACAGAAAGGTTAATGAAGTCATTTACATTAAACTCCTCCAAAAACCTCTTTAACACAACCCTCACAAAAACCCAATAAAACCAGGTCCAGGACTGAGCTCACAAAGAGCGAACGGGCCTCGGCTGAACTCACTCATTCATCAACATCAGAGACACTGCGCCTTTTAAAATAATAAGGCTGCGGTTGCCACGGCGACGGGAAACGCAGCCCTGGGGTCGGTTAACGAGTTAATTACCTGCTGCGGAAACACGCGTCACCTTCGTCGGCTGAGGTCGGAGTCAAAGAGACGAGGAGCTGCTGTTTTCACCGCTTCAGGAGAAAAAACAGGAGAAAATGGAAGGGTTTGATTCGAGAGGTTAGAGATGACATTAAATATGAGAGAGAGTGCTCGTTAATGAGGCCACTCCGCCGTCCATCACGCAACAAAAAACTCTTAGAGACGCTTAAGGAGACAGTTAAGGAGAGACAGAATGAGTTTATACAGAATATGTTTACTGCTGCAGGTCAGAACCATAAAAACACATGGATCTGTGTTGCTTTTTTTGTTTTTTTTAGTAGATAACATAGTAAGAAGCGGATTGTTTATTCTTTATTTGTCATGAACCATGTACAAATACATTAATCTCACAAGAAAATATGTTTTGTACCAGATTTGACCTCAACCTAGTAACAACCGTGTAAATTATAAATGTTGTAGATGCATTTTCTGCAGATAACAATATTCTGTTTTGGTCCATTTACACTTACTCTAAACACACCTTTACAAACTATTTCGGAGCGATTTCTTTTAGTAAATCACACACAGGAGGCTAATTTGACTAGCTATTGGAGGTATTAGAGGATCTGACCCTTTATGTGTAAATAACGCAGCGAGACTTGGAGCGTTCACCTTTAGAAAAACACCAAAGGTAGATAGAAATAAAAACATAAGCACTCTGGAGCTTAAGGGTGAGTTATTAAGTCCTAAATGCCCCTTGTAGAGTAGAACTGGCTTCTTTGTTTCAGGTGGAAATACGTCCTTAAATAAACCGTCGTCTGTTCACAGTGTTCCTTCTCATCGGTCGAGTTGCATCACGGCCAGTAATCCACTGTAAACAGATGATCACAGCCCTGTTTGTTTGTGATCCCTCTTCACAGCAGTCATTTTGCTCTAATGGTGCGTTTAATCTCCTCCGCCGCCGGTCCCTCCACCTCTTTGTCTGAAACGGAGCGTGCCACTCGCTCAACGCAGATAACACGGCTCCGGTTCACAGCTAACAGCCTCGTTTGTGGACTCTTTGAAAGTGTAATTGTCCAAAGTGCACAACGGAGCCGACTGTGCCTTTGTTTCCTGATTTATCACAGGTCGGAGTCAATGGGTTTTTGTACGGAGAGATTTCAGCCGATTTGAATCGTATTTATTGGCTTTAACAGAGGTTTAGTACAAACACTGCTTTTAAGAAGTGGTTATGATTGTTTATTTTTGGTTTGTGAAACTCGAAGGTGTTAAAAACAATAGATTCAATCAATAAATCCAATTGAACAGATTCATTCTTAGATAGTGTTTTCATCCTGAGGCAAATTCAGATTAACAGCAGCAGCGTCAAAGTAATTAGAGGCACAGGGTAAGCTTCAATGAATAAAATAAAAAAATAAAACAAAACAAAACAAAATAAAATAAAAAAAAAAATTAAATAAAATTAATTAAAATTAAATCAAATTAAATAAATAAAAAATTAAATTAAATTAAATTAAATTAAATTAAATTTAAAAATGTATGAAAAACAAACAGCAAAAATAAAGGCAAGGAATTGATAAAAAAGAAAGAGGAACAATCAGTGAAAAATGAGAAAACATGATGTCATTACATATGCAACTTTTACTCTTTTACTTTACATAATACAACAATAAACTCTCTTTTCACTGAAGCACGAACAGTTTAAAATACCATCTTCAAGCA
This sequence comes from Rhyacichthys aspro, assembly GCA_036850595.1. Taxonomy (NCBI): domain Eukaryota; kingdom Metazoa; phylum Chordata; class Actinopteri; order Gobiiformes; family Rhyacichthyidae; genus Rhyacichthys; species Rhyacichthys aspro. The sequence continues at coordinate 21,149,979 of CM072169.1, forward strand.
AAGCACATTTTAGCTGATGCTAACGAAGATGCTAATGCAGAAGGAGTCAATAAAACGACTCTTTTAACAGTGTTGAGGAGCGGCTGCTTCAGGGACCCTCCTTTGAATCGAGGGGGACTATTATGACAAGAACACAGTGAAAAGGAGCTAAAGGTACTTTTATGGCGCTAACTGGAGATGAATCCTTTAACAGAACGAACTCTGAGCCTGAAGTTTTACAAAGAGCCGATAAACTTGAGGCTGTTTGTGCCGGAGCTGAAGGCGTGTGACAGAACATCATCTCGGTTCACGGTTTTCTCTGAAGAAACCAGTGGAATTACCCACAGACACCCTTCAGCTCCTCCATTCCCTCGTGTTTCTGTGGGATTCAGGAAACGACGGGAGCAAAAAGGCAGAGCGTGTCGGTCACAGACGGGACCCGGCGCCGGAGAACACCGCGCTCGGCCGAGGAAGCGTCAAATTGAATTTGTCGGAGAAAACAGGTGTGGAGTCAGGTGCTGTCAGCTCTGTCTCTCACAAACTGGAGTCGGAGCAACAAACGCACCGGAAAAAAGAACTTTGGAGCGTCACACTTTTTACTAAACCCTCCAGCTCCAGAGAAACTGTCAATGCATCAACAGAAAGTTTAAGGATGAAGTTGGTAGATTTCAGGGAACAATGAAAGTTTACAATCTTAAAGAAGGTTTTAGTTGCAGAAGGTATTTGTATAATTAACTAATATTATGGAAAATTAAACTATGTAAGCTTTTAAATCTGTAAAAAATATAAAGCATGTTCAATAGATAAGTGTTTGTATTTTTATAGAATATTCAGTCAAAAAAAGTATTGTCCTGATGATGTTTTCTATTCTTTGGTGTCAGTGATGTTCAATGTGTGTCTGCTTTTTGTCCTTTGGTTGTAAAGCCTTGTAGCGCTGAGTTTTACAGAGAGCATTTGAAGGCAGCACTGGATATGTCTTATAAAATTTGAGGTTGTATTATCCTTTAAACAAACTACTATCTTTGTTATTTAATATTACACACCTGTATTTCCTGCAGAACCGTTCAAACCCGACAGAAGCCCTTTCCCGCCGCACTTAGAGCTCCATGTTTTATTAAGAACAGCTTCTCTGCTCCCGATGAATAAAAGACGTCGTCGAAAGTGAAGTGAGCGAGAACTGGGTCAGAACTCCTCCGCAGAACATGACTCAGCACTTTCTCCTCCATTAAAGCTCCTCCGTTTAGACGCTCGCCGCGGACTCGCTGAATTCTAATTGAGCCGCGGAGAAGGAAGCGACGGAGGATGAAAGACGGCGTTCTTACATTCGTCTCCCTCTGAGAAGTGCTTTATGGATGCGCTGCTGGTTTTGAAGCTGATACTGAGGCTACAGCGGGGCGTAAAGGCTCAGAGAACGAGCAAAAATGAACTTCTGAAGGGTTCGACGCTCTGTTCCAATAGTTGAAGGAGTTGGAGGTAAAGGTAAAGTCTTGAACTCATCTGAAACTGTGAGAACCTGCGGAGATCTATCGTTTTAAAAAGTTTTATTACTGAATTTGTTTGGTTTAGTGCGAGTTCAGTTTAAAATACAGTCTTTAAGTGGTTTAAGTAAGTAGTTCTGGTTTAGTTTAGTCCTGTTTTAGTCCAGGTTTGTCACAGGTTTACTTCTCGTCTAATTCTCAGTTTAACTCTAGTTTAATTTGATGTTTAAGCTTCTAGGTTGAGTCCTGATTTAGTCACAGATTTATTAGTTGTTTAGTCCAGGTTTGATCCAAGGTTTAGTTTAATTCTGTCCTGGTCCTGTGTCTTGTGTTTGTCTTATTTGTTCCAGTAGAGTCGCTCCTTTAGACTCACCTGCAGCTGACACACACCTGTCAATCATCTCCAGTCGACGGCAGTAAAAGTCCTGCAGACCTACTCTTGAAGCTTCTTCTTGTTCTGACTTCATTTTGTTTCTTTGAACCTTTTTGAGACTTCTCCAGAGCCTCGTGTCAGTTCAGTTTCCTTCTCTCTGAACTTTTGGGTCCGGTTTAATTCAGGTTTGTTCCAGGACTTCCTGGAACGTCATGTGACAAGTGTCGACCAATGGGAGCGCTCCTTTTTGGAGCATGTGATTGTCCAAGGTTTTCTGTTCCTGAATAGAGGTTCTCATCTGTTACAATCCCTTAGAATAAACACTAGATGGATCAGAAAGACAAATGATTGATTTTAACTATTTGGGGTTTAACCCATTTTCACAACTAGAAGAAAAAAATATAATTTACAGTCTGTTTAATGTGTAATTATATGAAATAAGATCAAGAACATTTGAATCTGAAAGACGAGACACACCAATTTTCTAAAAAAAAAATCAAAAATGTAAAAAAAAAAAAGCATTTCAAATGTGTAAAGTATTTCTAAAAAGACCCACTTCCTTCACATCTCACAATAAAACCTGTCTCCTGTTCTTATAAAAGTCAAATAAAACCTTTCTCCTTCACTTTTTGTTTCATTTTGTCCCAGATTCCTAAAGCTGGAGCCTTTCGGAGCATTTTTATTCTGTAAAGTTTCATATGAGTTAGTTCTGACTCTGCAGCTGCTGTGATCGACCAAAACAAACAGGATTACTGATGACGCTGCAGGGTTTGCTCTTTTTTGTGAGTTTAATGTTGTGATCCTTGTGTTTGAGCGAAGTGTGTGGGTCCACAGCTGAGGTCAGAGGTCACAGGGTCCCGGTCGGGGGTCACTCTGCCCACGGCCCCCTGCTCTGTTCGTCCCATTGTCCTCCTCGTGTTAAACTGCCACATCTGTCGGGCTCCGGCTGGGCCTCGTCTCCGGGCTCAAGGACGAAGGATGAAGGAAGAATGAAGGAAGAATGAAGGAAGAATGAAGGAAGAATGGGGCTCGTGCCTTTAGTCAAAACTCCATCTGGACTCGGTCACAGCATCTGCTTCAGACTCAACTCCACAAACGTGACAAAAGTGACACGAGTGGGACCTGCTCATGTTTATTTATTTATTTAAAAGGAGACAATACACTTGATTTAGAACAGACAGTAAGACAAAGTGAATAACACAGAACGCTGGTCAGTTTTTTCACCAAATTCTAAATGTTCTAAAGAAATCTAGTATGAAGTGAAAAGAATGTATGTAATTGTAATGTTACATGCCATAAAACATCACTAAACTAGGATTAAAGCCTGGAAAAAATGGATCTAAGACTAAATCTTGACTAAAACTACAGCAGGACTAAACCAGTAAAAATCTTGGACTAAACCTGGATTAAATCAGTATCAACCAAAGACTAGACCAATACTAAACCTGTTAATGTAAATACTACAATAGCAGAGTTAATTCAGATTTTATTCCTTTTGTTCATTCCATGTCACAAACAATGGTTGTGTTTAACTAGAATCACTTAAAAAAACACACATTATTATCTAAATGCCTTAAACAGACTTCGTGAAAGTCAAATAGTTTATTGTACAAGAAAAAAAAAACTCTATTCAGAAAACCTTGGACAATCACATGCTCCAAAAAGGAGCGCTCCCATTGGTCGACACTTGTCACATGACGTTCCAGGAAGTTTAATAGCTGCAGATAAAGTGTATTTTCAGCTGAATATGTCTTTTAACAGAGAAACAGCTGAAAAAAGAAAAGCATCAACAGAGAAAAGGGAGGCAACGTAAAACACAGATAAATACTGTCAATTCAATCACGTAATGTTTAACGAGGAGGAGATAATTGTCGTCCTGACGCTGAAGTCACAGCTAAGCTAACGCTAAACTCTAAACTTCAGTTTGGTCAAATGGATTAGTATTTTGTTGTTTTATTTTTTAATAAAAGAGAAGCAGGAGAGGTCCCTAGACTGATTTTGGAGGAGAGTCTGAGACAGGGACAAAAAAAGAAAATTTAATCTGCACTAATTCAAATTCCTATAATGTCATGTAAACCTGACTGACACCTGCCCCATCCGTCCGTCCTTTTCACCATCAAACCCAATTAAAGCCGTTCTGTGACTCTAACTCTGCCTCCTGTCGCCGGGGCCCTCCTCCCGTCGCAGCCTTTAGCCTTTATCACAAAACAACAGAAGGCCGGGCGTGAAGCCGGGCCCCTGCCTCCGTCTGCTGCTGCCGTCCCACACATTCCTCCACATTGTGTTCGGACTCATGTGGTTCGTCACAAAAGCAGAGGTCACTGAGCACACGCAGATTCAGCCTCAGACAGCTGCCGGTCTGGAGCTGACTTCCACCAGGTCTTCTACCAGGCTTTTTAATCCTGTTATGGTCCTAAGTTTTATGGTTTTGTTGAAGGTTCTGGTTTTAGGGGTCAGTTCTAGCTTTAAATGCTAACGCTAAATGATTTTTACGATAATATCCTGCTGTTCCTGTTATTTCTCCTCCACTCTGTCTCAAAACTGCAGTGGATAATGGTTACGTCTCTGGGTTTTGTCCCAATTCAAGTCTCGGGGCAGAATAAATGTAGCCCTAATAGAAGGTAATTAAAGGGGGCGGGGCTTCACACCTGTCAATCACCAAATAAGTGAAATGATTGGTGCTAAAGTCATATTGTGCTCGGGCTGAAAAAAAGAAGCCCCTTTTTTCTTTAATGTGGTGTTTTGGAAATATGAGTGTGATCAAAACTATAAATACTATCTTCTTCTTAAACATAAAAATATAAAATTGAAGATATGAAAGTTGTCCGTGTATGACGAGAAGCTTATGTGTTAGATGTGATTAAGTAAGATCAATAAAGCACAGGCAATAAACACAAAAATTCAAGAGCGTTTAATTCAACAGCTGCAGAAACAGAGCAGTTCATAAAATAAAGCTTAAACTGAGTCATATTTTGCTGTGTCTCTAAAATAAAGAGGCTGACTCATGTGAACTCTGTGTGACATAAATGTGCATCAGGAGGTGACTCTGGGACATGTTTTGGACGTTCAACAGCACTGTCCCATGAACTGAACCTATCTGTGTCCAACAGAGAGAGGCTGGAGTCTGTCCCGTTACTTCCTGCTTCAGCGTCACATCGAACAGAGAGAGGCGTCTGTGTGAAGATTAAACACAGATGCACTTTGCTCTGTTGAGTTGTTACAGACGAGGAGGTCTACAGTAAACCAGGACTGTCCTTCAGGAACGGACTCAGCCTCTGAATTAAAGAAGAAAAACTAAACTTTGCCTCATTTTCATGTTGGATTTGTTGAATTTGAAAACAATACATCTCCTGATTCATTTGCATCATATCAAAGTTATTTGGACAAAAGACTTTGATTTTTATGAGAGAACAAAGCAACAAACTTAAATAATCTGACTTTTTGGAACAATGGATATACTTCACTCCATTCTCCTCCTCGTTAAACATGACGTGATTGAATTGACAGTATTTATCTGTGTTTTACGTTGCCTCCATTTTCTCTGTTT
>CM072169.1:21155452-21184657 GCA_036850595.1 Rhyacichthys aspro
AACTCATTCTGACATTTTCTACATAAACCTATGAGTTACGACTTGTATTATCTCTTTACAGCGTCGTAATTCAAAGCTGTTGCTCCGCTCCTGCTTCTGCACACTCTCCTTTTTTTAACTCGACAAATCGTTTCTCATTTTCTAGTTGGTCTGGATCTGAACAGAGCAGTGTCAGTGTGAGTTCCACAGAGATATTCTTCGATAGAAAAGAAAAACAGCTTCTGAAACAAACAACTCTCTTCACTTTAGAGTCGTCAGAGCCAAGTATAAGGTTCCAAAATAATTTAAAGTCGAGTCTGAGTCGAGTCATATTAAGTCAAAAGTCTGTTGAGTCTAAATCTGAGTCGAGTAAGACCTGATGTCATTTTTTATCACTTTAGTTTTGATTTGTATTGAAATATATCATTTAATAGTATTTATTTTTGCTCACACTTTAATGTTTTTGGCCTATTACTCGTGTTAAATAGGCTCTATATACTTTAATTATACTTTAAATATAGAAATAGAAGCAGTGACCAGAGATAAACAAGAACTAAAATTACATCAAACTACGTCAGAAAACCCAAAACTTCATCTAAACTCAAGTCTTTGTTCAGGTTCTTTCTTCATCAATCGTTAGACTTTTGTGTCAAACTCAAGTCTCGCAGCTTTTAATCTTGGATCAGAAAAGCGTCACTCACAAAATCAAACCCGTTCAGTCTTTTTTCTGTGGGACGTGTTGAGACCTGTCCCTCTGAGGTCTACACTGGGACCGTCCCGAGAGAACCAGACCTGCTCAGACCTGATCCAGACTAAAGCGCTGTCGGTGAATCAGCGTAAAACCAGGAGACGCTCTGGGTTTGTTTTACTGCCGTCACAATGAATTAGTAACACAATTATACAGAGAAGAGGCTGGGATTACCTCAGCTATTTTTCCTTTTGAAATTAAAAGACCATTACCTCATTTTTTTTACTGTTGAATTTAGTTTTTCAGTGTAATCTCCTGAAGTTTATTGAAACAGGAATCATCTGAAAAAATGAGACCTTAAGACGTGATCTAGTCTTTATAATGAAGGATTTTAATAGATGAGAATGATCAGTCCACAGCAGGATTTTGTCCAATCACAGCTCACTTCAGGTAAAAAGGAGCGCTCCCATTGGTCGACACTGATGTCAACAACGAAGGAACGAGGAAATAAACCAAGGAAATGGGTTATTCTGTTGGAAATACGTCTTATTTTACAGAGAAACAGCTCAAAAAAGATAAAAATAGAAAAAAACACAGCAAATTAAACATAGATAAATGCTCTAAACTTTGATTTAATGTAATGTATTAGTATTTTGTGGTTGAAAATTGGTCTTGTTTCACCTTTTTTTTTAAATAAAAGAAGCAGAAAAGGTTACTACGCTGCTGAGACTGGGATAAAAAAACAAAATCAGGTCCTGCAGCTTTAAGAAAAACTAGTTAATAACCTAATACTATATTGTAATTGGACTGATCTGAGAAAAAATGAGAACGAGTTCTTCTAGACCTTTTTATCAAGGATTTATAAGAAGTAGAAGTGGGACAGAAAACCAAATAAAATGAGTGTAGTGGCCCTTTAAATGACTAAATGATGTGACAAAATGCTGTGAGATATAAGTTTAATAGCTGCAGATAAAGTGTATTTTCAGCTGAATATGTCTTTTAACAGAGAAACAGCTGAAAAAAGAAAAGCATCAACAGAGAAAAGGGAGACAACGTAAAACACAGATAAATACTGTCAATTCAATCACGTCATGTTTAACGAGGAGGAGATAATTGTCGTCCTGACGCTGAAGTCACAGCTAAGCTAACGCTAAACTCTAAACTTCAGTTTGGTCAAATGGATTAGTATTTTGGAGGAGAGTGGAGTCTGAGACAGGGACAAGAAAAGAAAATCAGGGTCTGGAGCTTTAAAGATGCAGCCAGTTGAGCAGATGATGCGTCACGATGAACATTTTAATTGTGAACAAAGTCAGGCAGATTGCTCACGTGAAGTAAGTCCCTGTTTTACGAGGAGCCGGTGTGTGTTTACTGTAGTAACGCTGCAGCAGCTGCAGACCGACTGCGTCATGTCTGAGTGTGTTTGTGTTCGAGGGTAATGAGCTGAGTTTGTCTGTGACGAGACCTGAGCCGACACACGACAGACGACTGGGACGAGAAGTCAGCCCTGACTCACGGAATCAGCACAGATCTGTCTCCAATGAAGAAGAAACAGATGCTGCATCAGAACTGGGCCGACTGAGCGTACTACTGCACAAACACTGTCACAAACTGAAACAAACTGGGAGTATTTCAAAATGTGTTAAAGTTTTAGCCTCGATTCAACCTTGAGTGTTATTCTGACTGAACCAGGACACACTTTTAACTCTCAATCCTTGGTTAGATTCTCTTATTTTACAAGACAGAGTAATATTCAGCATATTTAGCATATTATATAGCAATTTCACATCCATCAGACTTCAGTCTCAGTAGTTTGTGAGGAGCTGTGGTGCGTTCACTGACAGTAGAACCAACTGGAAGAACTCTTCTGAAAGTAATGTGTGCATCTATTTCAAGCGTTAAGATTTAAGCCTTGTTTGAACTGGAGTTGTGTCTCTGTATCATATTTAAAGTAGACTTTCAGAAACTTAGATCTGTTTTTAATGAAATAACTAAAAGATTGGAGTAAAAGCTGGAGGTAAAGTCATAAACTGCTGCAGTAAACATTAGACAGGTGTATTGTCAGCTTTTTGAGCATTAAAATGATAAAACTACATTTTAGAGACTCACTATTTAATGTGGTTCTGGTTGTGTTTAAAGAAATGCAGACGATAAATGAAATGTTTTCAAAGTGAGACTCAAAACACAAAACACCTGAAGCTAATAAACGCTTGCTGTGTTTTTGGAAAAAAGTACAAAAATATTCATGTTTTCTCTCATAATATTCCTCTTTATCACGAGAACAATACACTCTTTACAACAAAAAAACCCCTAAACATTTCCATTTTATCAAGTGAAGATTAAAATGGACCGAAGCCAAAGCACCTGCAGAAAGTACAGTCCTTCAGAGGCTTTTAGTGATGACACATCGGTTGAATAAATGAGTTAACCACAGCAAAAGGCCTCTCTCACGGAAACCCCCTGAAACTTCCCCCTCGTCGCTCTCGTCAGATCCACAAGCCTCGTCGTCGCTGCAGGAGATCCTCGCCGCTGCAACCTCGGCTTTAATCTGCTTCACAAACTCCGACGACTAAAACACGCAGACGGCGCTCGTCTCTTTTGACGGAGCCGAGGATAAAAGAGGTCTTTAAAACGCTCCTGCACCTGCTCAGAAACGCCGAGCGAGCGGGGAATCCCACCCAAAACCTCCGCAGAGAAGAAAGAGCAGCTTTGATCCGAGACAGGTTTGACCCCGAGGGATTCCCAGGACACACAGGTTAAAGCTCGGAAAGGACCGGGAAGAATAAACAATAAAACACACTAACAAGTATTATATCGTGCTGTGAAAAAGTACTTAATTGTCTTGTGATTTCTTATTTTTTTTGCGCATTTGTCAGACTTTAATGTTTCAGATCAAACAAATTTAAATATTAGACAACTCAAGTAAACACAAAATATAGTGATGATTTTATTTATTTAAGGAAAAAAGCCATCCAAACCTACCTAGCACTATGTGAAAAAGTAATTGCCCCCTAAATCTAATAACTGATCGTGCCTCAGCAACAATAACTGCATCAGAGTCTTTCTCTTCTCTGTTCTCTTCTACAGAACTGTTTTAATTCAGACACATTGGAGGGTTTTTGAGCCTGAACCGTCTTTTTAACGTCAGATTCAAGTCCAGACTGTGACTAGTTCACTCCTAAACCTTCATTTAGTTTATTTGAACCATTCAGAGGTGGACTGGTGTGTTCTGGATCATTGTCCTGCTTCAGCTCGAGTCATGGACTGATGGAGGACATTCTCCTTCAGGATTATTTGGTCCAGAGCAGAATTCACGGTTGAATCGATCTCAGTGAGTCGTCCAGGTCCAGAAGCATCACACTACCACCACCATATTTACTGTTGATGATGTTCTTTTACTGAAAACTGGTCTCGTCAACAGAATATTTTCTCAAAAGTCTAGTCTTGGCTCCATGAGGACTACAGTATAAGACAGTGTGAGCATGAATAGATTTTCAGTGACAATCCTGCAGTTATCAAACCAAACGTTATAAGATAATACATTCAAACAGTATCAATTCTTGAATTGAAAACCGTAGTTACCACTTCCATAATCAATATTCAACACAAATATGAACAAATCACCAAATGAACCACATTTCAAAACCTGTCTTTGGCCGTCGTTGGTGTTCCACTTTTACGTTAGCATTAGCTTCTGTTTTAAACTCTGATTATTATAAGACTCTGTTCCTGTTGTATTTTCTCGAGGCTCTTTCCAGGCGTCTGTCTCTGTAAAAATCCACCTGAAACCCAATCCTGGAGGCTGTCAGCAGGACTCCTCCATCAGTGAGTAAACACAGCTCCACAGTGTGTGATTTGGCCGAGCTCCCGTGGGTCCGTCTCATCTCCGAGTCCCAGCGGCGGTAAAACGACGAGGCGGGGTCCCGTTTCCTCCGAGGCTTCGTAACCCGCCTTTAGGAGACGTCCGGGGGGGGCCATGAATAAAAAATAGACCGGCGAGAGCAGAAAAACACTCACATTTACATTTTTTTTAGCGTCGACAGAGGCCGAGGCAGGTAAGAGACGCTCCTGGGTGTTTTTGGATCAGAGGAAAGTGCTGATGAACAGAGGTCTGAGGGGTTTGGGGAAATCACAGCCATCATTTTGATTTACTTTGTGGTTTTTAACACTCTACAACAGCAATGAACAAAAGAATATACATCAAAAATATACAGTTTATGGTTTAAATCATACGTGTCAAACTCAAGGTCCAGGGGCTAAATGTGGCCCTTTGCAACGTTTTATGTGGCCCTTCAATACATTTAGAAAGAAATATTTTTGGCTCTAGGTTTTAATTGGATTTGAACAGGTTTTACAACAAACAACAACAAAAAAATCCTTCTAAAACCTGTGCAAATCCATACAAAACTGTTCCAATTTTTTTTTTTAAACTTTTCCTATAAAACCTGATGTAAACCAATCTTATTTATATAAAACCTGTTCAAATCCAATTAAAACCTGTGCAAGTCCAAGTCAAATCTGTTCAAATCTTTTTAAAACCTGTTCAAATCCATATAAAACCTATTCAAATCCAACTAAAGCCTGTCGTAATCCATCTAAAACCTGTTCAAATCCAAATAAAACTTGCTCAAATCAAAATAAATCTTGTTCAAATCCATCCAAACCTGTTCAAATCCCATTAAGACCTGTTCAAATCCCATTAAGACCTGTTCAAATCCCATTAAAACCTGTTCAAATCCCATTAAAACCTGTCCAAATCCAACTAAAACCTGTGCAAATCCAATTAAAACCTGTGCAAATCCAATCAAAACCTGTGCAAATCCATATAAAACCTGTTCAAATCCAACTAAAATCTGTTCAAATCCTTTTAAAACCTGTTCAAATCCATCTTAAACCTGTCCAAATCCAACTAAAACCTGTTCAAATCCATCTTAAACCTGTCCAAATCCAACTAAAACCTGTTCAAATCCAACTAAAACCTGTTCAAATCCTTTTAAAACCTGTTTAAATCCAATTAAAACCTGTTCACATCCTTTTAAAACCTGTCCAAATCCAATTAAATACTGTTCAAATCCAACTAAAACCTTTTAAAAAAAAACAAAAAAACAGGAGGAAATGAATGTTAAAGATAACTTTTGTAAGATTCAAAATGTAATAAAAGCTTCCAAATGTCCCCATCTCCGGCCCCTGAGAGGATTTTTACTATCACTATCACCGCTGCTTTAAATAAAGGATGCAGAGGCTTTTCCTGCTGCTTCTCCTTCGTCTGTGTTTCGTCTCAAAGCCACGTGAACGCTCGGTGAGACCAGCGCCGGTAAATCCACTTTAATAAATATGCAGAGTGTGCCGCGGGGGCTCGGTGGGTTACGTGGAGGTGATGTGAGTGGGACGAGTGGAGCGCCGCTGGTTTACTGTAAACGTATACGCTCCATACCGTACTCGGCCGTGAACCATGAACCGTGTCTTGTGGAATGGCTTTAAGGCAAACCGTAAACATTACAAACTGTGGGCTGTGCTTTTATAGAAACACGGAGAAAAATAGAGCTCCAGAGACAGGACGGAACAGAGGATAATAAACCGGGGAGGATAATAGTACCACAGTGTTCAGATATACACTGTAGGTCACTGCTGTGGGTTTATTTATGTTCTGTCTAGTTCTGGTTCACAAACAGAGATAAATATTTAAGTAAAATGCCAATAAACGTCCAGAGAAATCTCATCTAATGTCTTTTCTATTTTGGATTTACTGAAAAATAAATAAAATGCTTAGAGACAAATCTACAAAGCTGTGCAATTTTGCCTGGAACTCGAATTTTCCTCCGATTTTTCTCTGACGATTGAAAGACTCAGATGTGCTCCTGAGGATTCTGTCAAACCGACCGAAGACCACTGAACGCATCACACTCTCACAGTTTAAAGGTTAACAAATACTCCAGACGGTGGCGCAGTTCCTCGTCGTTGTTTTGATTTTCTTGCTTCTTCCTGTCGTTTTCTGATGCTATTTCCTGTGTCCCACCCTCTCTGGTTTTTGGCTGGAACAATATGACTTTGTCCAGATTCGGCTAAAAAAATTCCAACATGTTTTACAGCTGAGTGTCCCCGACTAGAACAGACCTTTCCCGACTGAGAATCGTAGGTAAATCTGGCAAAAACCTGGGCTTAGTCCTAGTTTAGACCTGGACCTTAGACGTTTCAATGCAGTGTGCAGATGGAAAAGTCAAACTGTTGATGAAATTCATGCTTTTTACTTTATGTTTGTGGTTGACTTAAGACTAGATTTATTGCACAGTTTTTTTTATAAATGATTGAACCCTGAATTTTCCTTCTTTTGCTTCTTTTGTGACAGTCACACAAGTTTCTGGTCTGATACTCTCTAAAGTAAATGGATATTAATGCATGACACACAACAGAGAACGAAGGAGCAGTGGAACATATTCTTCATTATTTACTCAGAATCAGAAACATGCTCCGTGAACCTGCAGCGGGACAAGGGAGGGACCAGCCCACACTTAAAAAGAACATTATGTCTTGAACAAAAGTAAAAGATTAAAAAAAAACTTACAATTGTAGTAATAAAGAACAGTTTTTGAAGGAGTTCAGACGGTTTAATCCCATCACTTTTTATGATATTTAAGCAAAGACACTTTAAAACAGGTAGATTCTTGCTCATGCACTTGTCTATGTTCTGTAAAAGTGTACTTTAGGGTCGGTTTGTTCTATGATTACTGTTCTATGTATTGTACTGCTTCATGGGAAACTATACTGTCAATATGTCTGTTGTATTGGATTTGTTTGTTTTTTCTATGTCTGGAACTACAGATGGAAATTAGCTTTGAAAATCCATGAACTGCCCCAAATAAATAAATAAATGAATGAATGAATGAATGAAATAAATTAATACAATTAAATTAAAAACAATTAATAAATGAATGAATGAATAAATAAATAAATAAATAAGATAAAATAAAATAAAATAAAATAAAATAAAATAAAATTAAAATAAATAAATAAATAAATGAATGAATGAATGAATGAATGAATGAATGAATGAATGAATGAATGAATGAATGAATGAATGAATGAATGAATGAATAAATAAATAAATAAATTTGGAACATAAACTGGGATATTACTGGAATAACTCCTCTCGACATGCGATTAGAATAAAACACGAGGAAATTAAAGGTATATAAACTCATCTGAAAACTCCACAAATATAGATGTTTATTATTGTGAATTTTCTGTTTCTTTCTCTCGTTTCTATTTCTTTAAAGTTAGTCTCCAGTATTAAACATGGCCGAGCAGTGGATATCGGTCCATATTTTCGCTCCAGGTCTGAAAGAAGCCAGAGACTCATTCAATCTCCTTTAAAAACAAAACCCTATTTCCTACCAACACTGCTCTCTAAAGTCCTTCTCTAAATTGCCTAAACCCCCTGTTGCCTCCTCATTATGCCCCTCCTCTCTCCCGATGCCGTGGACGTACCGTGGAGCCGCTCTGATTAGACTCTGGTGTTTCTGCCTCAGTACGAGCCTGTGTTACCGTCGGTCGTTCCTCTCGGGGCTAATGACCTAGAATCCACCGGCTTTTAATCCTCGTCGACTTGAAAAGATGCATTGTTTACGCCCCTCGGCCTTTGAAGAGGAAGCAGCAGCAGCGAGACGGAGAGGATGCAGATGAGGAGGATAAACGGGGTTAGATTCATGGAAACTACACGAATAAAATGAAGAGGATCAACTTTATACGACTTCTAGAGAATCCTGTCCTGGGACGGTGCTAGAAATGTCAAAACGGCTGCATTTAACTAAGTTTGTCTTATGTACAAATGAATAAAAATGGTGCATTCAGGTGCTTAGTTTAATAAAAGCCATTTAAAATATTTCAGACCAACTGTTTTCACATTAATAACTTGATAATTTGACTAGTTTTTTGTCCATATAGTTTTATTTAGACTATTTACTAAGTTATTTATTTACGTCTGTATTTAGAGGTTCACTTCTTATGTTTGTCATTTAAAAACACACATTTTGTTAATTGTTTCTGCAGCGTCTCAGCTCAGTGGAAACAACAGGCCCCACAGCAGAACCACTTAAACCACTTTGAGGACGTATATTCCATCCTCTGTTGGGACAATAATTGGAAATGCATTTAGCAGCACTGAAAAGCTTTTAATAACAGCCAGGCCAGTCACGTTTACACTAAAAATAACTGTCAATTGTCAAATAAAATTGGAATTAATTACACTTTCTAAAATGATATTCTCCAGATTCACTCTCAGCACGAACCGGTCCTGCTCAGAGACAAGTGTGAGACGCAACAGCTGCTCTTCACTTTCTGTGGGAGACCTGCACCTGCTTCTCACCCAGACCTCGCCAGACCTGCCCTAAACCCCCCTAGACCTGCCCAGACCTCACCAAAACCTCCCTAGACCTGCCCAGATCTCACCAAAACCCTCCTAGACCTGCCCAGACCTCACCAAAAAAACCCTAGACCTGCCCAGACCTCACCAAAAAAACCCTAGACCTGCCCAGATCTCACCAAAACCCCCCTAGACCTGCCCAGACCTCACCAAAAAAACCCTAGACCTGCCCAGATCTCACCAAAACCCCCCTAGACCTGCCCAGACCTCACCAAAAAAACCCTAGACCTGCCCAGACCTCACCAAAAAAACCCTAGACTTGCCCAGACCTCACCAAAACCCCCCTAGACCTCACCCAGACCTCACCAAAACCCCCCTAGACCTGCCCAGACCTCACCAAAACCCCCCTAGACCTGCCCAGACCTCACCAAAACCCCCCTAGACCTCACCCAGACCTCACCAAAACCCCCCTAGACCTGCCCAGACCTCACCAAAACCCTAGACCTCACCCAGACCTCACCAAAACCCCCCTAGACCTGCCCAGACCTCACCAAAACCCCCCTAGACCTGCCCAGACCTCACCAAAACCCCCCTAGACCTCACCCAGACCTCACCAAAACCCCCCTAGACCTCACCCAGACCTCACCAAAACCCCCCTAGACCTGCCCAGACCTCACCAAAACCCCCCTAGACCTCACCCAGACCTCACCAAAACCCCCCTAGACCTGCCCAGACCTCACCAAAACCCCCCTAGACCTGCCCAGACCTCACCAAAACCCCCCTAGACCTCACCCAGACCTCACCAAAACCCCCCTAGACCTCACCCAGACCTCACCAAAACCCCCCTAGACCTGCCCAGACCTCACCAAACCCCTAGACCTCACCCAGACCTCACCAAAACCCCCCTAGACCTGCCCAGACCTCACCAAAACCCCCCTAGACCTGCCCAGACCTCACCAAAACCCCCCTAGACCTCACCCAGACCTCACCAAAACCCCCCTAGACCTCACCCAGACCTCACCAAAACCCCCCTAGACCTGCCCAGACCTCACCAAAACCCCCCTAGACCTCACCCAGACCTCACCAAAAACCCCTAGACCTGCCCAGACCTCACCAAAACCCCCCTAGACCTGCCCAGACCTCACCAAAACCCCCCTAGACCTCACCCAGACCTCACCAAAACCCCCCTAGACCTGCCCAGACCTCACCAAAACCCCCCTAGACCTGCCCAGACCTCACCAAAACCTCCCTAGACCTGCCCAGACCTCCCTAGTCCTACCCAAGACCTCTCCAGACCTCCCCAGATCTCACCAGACCTGCCCAGACCTCTCCAGACCTCCCCAGACCTCACCCAGAGCAGCAGGACATGTCTCACAGGATCAGAGTGAGAAAGACTCCCGTCGCCTTTCATTTCCAATTAAAATCATAATGTTGTTGGTCAAGTTTAGTCCTGAATTGGTCCATTTTTAGTTTATAACATAGTTTTCTTTCTAAATCAGGACTAAACCCACCACTAGATCCAGAGCAACCCTTGAGTTATGATTATTCCCTGCTTTAATGCTGTTGCTTTAAAAATACGTCTAAACCCAGGACTTTCTCAGAGTCAAAACGTACAAAGATCACTGACACAAAGCAGTCTTTATTGTTTATTTGTTTATTATCAAAGTGTTCAGATGCATCATGTTGATTCCTGTTTGTTAAAGTGTGTAAAGTTCTCTGTAGATTCAGCTTCGTCCATTATTCCTCTGGGTCCTGTTGAGTCTCTGGAGTCCCGGCCGCAGAGGAGCCCCCCGTCGATCCACAGTCTGCCCCTTTTACCCCCCTCCGCCTCCTCCCCTCGTCCCATCTGCCCTCTCGGCCCGCTCTGTGTCGGTATGAGCTCAGCCATCGCAGGAATGGACCCTGGAATTTCTTTTGTCTTTGATTCGTTTCGCTCTTTGGCCGTGGCTCCTAGAAAAGTGTCTTGTGTCGATCAGCTTTAAAGAAACAACACTTAAACAGCTTCTCATCAACACTTTTTTACTTTTTATTGAACTATTCCACACGTTATAACCTAAAATCATTCCTCAACATGTTTTCTTCCATTATTTCTTTGTTAAATAAGAGCATCATGTCCATTTTCTACCAAAAACAGACAGATTTAATACCAGTACCTTTCCTTTTACTGGTCATTTTTAGAGCTGCTCTGGTTGGATTTTGTTGACATTATCCAAAAGCAAAAACTCAAATTTACTGAATTAATTATTGCCCAGTTATGTTTACACTGTATATTTTATTGTCAATTTGTCTCGGACTCTTGCTGTACTTTTAATGCTTTACAATAAAAACAGACAAACAAATACAAAGCAATATTAAAGCTCCAGAACCTGATTTATTTATTTTTGTCCCGGTCTCTCCTCCAACAGCAACCTTTACTGATTATTTTATTGAAGAAAATGTAAAACCGGACCAATTTTTCACCAGAAAATACTAATATGTTTCATTAAATCGAAGTTTAGAGCTGATCTGAAACTTTTAATTTACTCAATCTAAAAGTAGAGCATATCCTGGTGATGTGAGTCTTTTTCGGTGTAAACATAGAAACAACATGATCCAAGACAAACACACTACGGTGAAAATAAAGTAAAAAAAACAACGTAAACATTAATTTGTGTGTTACTTGTGCATTTTGTCGACAGTGTCCTACATTTAACACATTTTTTCCTTCAAATATGACGCATTTCTTTGAGAAAACACTGTGTTTTTGTGTTTTTCTCTCTGATTTTGTCCCAGGTGAGGTTTATCTCTGTCCAGTCAGTGTTTAGCTCCACCTTTTTGAAAGTGGACCACACAGTATTATCAGACAGTACAGTACTTTCTCTTTGCGACACTGCCAAAGCTAATCTTCCATCGAGCAAATTCACACAGTTTTAAAGAAAACATTTTTACTTAACCTCTCGAACTCTGACCTTTCTCCAAATATGGAACCCTCTGGCTCCGTCGACGGAACATAAATGACCTTTGGAGACTCTGTTTTAACACAATAGATGCATGGCTCCTGCTCAGCCCACTCTTTTCTTGCGTCTGTGATCGATCCCGCTCCGTTTGGGCAGCACCCCTCCCTCATTAACCCTCCGTCCGGCCCCGACTCAATCAGCTGTGGACAGAAAAACAGCCCATTGTCTGTCCCAGAGCCGAGAGACCAGCTGACGAGGAAACACTGACGTATTTGTGTGTTTTAAAGTCTCTGAATGCCATTGTCGCCCCTCCTTCGGTCTTTACACACGCCTTTCTTTGGACTGGGGTTTGTTTTGGTGAAGACATGCAGACAACAACAAGGACTGGCATTTCTTTAGGGCAGAAACAATCCTGTCTACGCATGGACTTCCATCAGTTATGCTTCATTAACCACAATAAAACAGGACTAAATACCAGAGCTGTGGACTCGACTCATAAATCTGAAGAATTCTGACTCGAGAAAATGTAAAAAAGACTTGTAACTGGACTTGGACTTGAACCAAAGACTCAGACTTCACTTGGACTTGAACCAGACTCAGACTTCACTTGGACTTGAACCAAAGACTCAGACTTCACTTGGACTTGAACCAGACTCAGACTTCACTTGGACTTGAACCAGACTCAGACTTCACTTGGACTTGAACCAAAGACTCAGACTTCACTTGGACTTGAACCAAAGACTCAGACTTCACTTGGACTTGAACCAAAGACTCAGACTTCACTTGGACTTGAACCAGACTCAGACTTCACTTGGACTTGAACCAAAGACTCAGACTTCACTTGGACTTGAACCAGACTCAGACTTCACTTGGACTTGAACCAGACTCAGACTTCACTTGGACTTGAACCAGACTCACTTGGACTTGAACCAGACTCAGACTTCACTTGGACTTGAACCAAAGACTCAGACTTCACTTGGACTTGAACCAAAGACTCAGACTTCACTTGGACTTGAACCAGACTCAGACTTCACTTGGACTTGAACCAGACTCAGACTTCACTTGGACTTGAACCAGACTCACTTGGACTTGAACCAGACTCAGACTTCACTTGGACTTGAACCAAAGACTCAGACTTCACTTGGACTTGAACCAAAGACTCAGACTTCACTTGGACTTGAACCAAAGACTCAGACTTCACTTGGACTTGAACCAAAGACTCAGACTTCACTTGGACTTGAACCAAAGACTCAGACTTCACTTGGACTTGAACCAAAGACTCAGACTTCACTTGGACTTGAACCAGACTCAGACTTCACTTGGACTTGAACCAGACTCAGACTTCACTTGGACTTGAACCAGACTCAGACTTCACTTGGACTTGAACCAGACTCAGACTTCACTTGGACTTGAACCAAAGACTCAGACTTCACTTGGACTTGAACCAAAGACTCAGACTTCACTTGGACTTGAACCAAAGACTCAGACTTCACTTGGACTTGAACCAGACTCACTTGGACTTGAACCAGACTCACTTGGACTTGAGTCTCTGAAAAGACTTGATGTTTCTCCAAAGATTAAAAGAATATTATTAGAAACAGTTCATTTTCTTCAATAGTTTGACAGATTACACAGAGTTAAGTGTTGCTCTCATGACGCTGCCTTCAAATGCTCTCTGTAAAACTCAGCGCTACAGGGCTTTACAACCAAAGAACAAAAAGC
Source organism: Rhyacichthys aspro (assembly GCA_036850595.1). Classification (NCBI taxonomy): domain Eukaryota; kingdom Metazoa; phylum Chordata; class Actinopteri; order Gobiiformes; family Rhyacichthyidae; genus Rhyacichthys; species Rhyacichthys aspro. Next base: position 21,169,134 of record CM072169.1, read on the forward strand.
AGCCACACATTGAACATCACTGACACCAAAGAATAGAAAACATCATCAGGACAATACTTTTATGACTAAATATTCTATAGTCTATTGTACTTACTTTATAATTTTTACTTTAATAAATACAAATTTAAAAGCTTACATTGTTTAATTTTAACATAAAAGACTCAAAAAGACTTGAAACCTTGAAGTATATGACTCTGGACTTGATAAACTATAAAAGAAGAAGATTGTTTCTGGTTTGTTCCCAGCTTTCTAAACTCCCGACAGAAAAACCTAGAGACTCACTCTTTCATTTCAAAAGTTCACAAAGAAATCTAGAATCAGAAAAAGCTTTCACACTTTGTTTTGTTTTTAACCACGTGACTATTTATTATAAGAACTGCATGTTTTGTCTTTCGAGGAGCAGTTTATTGAGGACTGCTCTTTAAATCCAGCTCAAATCCACAGAGTCCAGACTTATCTTTTGTATAAAGGAGTAAATAATCATCATCTCTTGTTATAATAATAGTGAGTAATGGGATAAAAGCTGTAACAAAGAGACAATGAAAGAAACCCACTCTTGTTTCTGTGATTAACTCGTGAAGAGAGTGACGGTCATTGTTTTCAGTAGATGTCAGTCTGCGTCCGTCCTCGTCGGATTCTTCTGTCAAAACACCGTCTGAAAGCCTCGGGACGAAGCGCCGGAGCCTGATTTCCTCCGACAGCTCCGACAGACGACGTGTAACTGAGATAAACGCCGCACAAAGCCTTCGAACGCCTCAGCTCCAGCGCAAACCCAGCTCTGAACCCACTCAAGAGAGAAGACCCAGAGGAAAACTGCACCTGCTTTCACTGGGCTTTCATATTCATCACTTTATTGATTGATTGATTGGACAAAATGGCAAATTTAAATTTACTACGCTTGTTAATTCATCTTGCACCATTATTCTATATTTCACATTTGTTCTAAAGTCTGAGGACGTACAGGTTAAACATTTGAAGCTGATAGAATAGAATTGATTCCATTTCGTGTTTTATCTTTATTTTCAGCCTGATTTCAGATCTTTCTCAAATGAAGCGGTTCATTACTGAAGCTGAAGGTGCCCTTGAGCGCTGGGTGCTTAACCCCCCGCCGCTGCCTACATCTGCTCCGTGTCCCGTCGCCGTCGGACCGTGTCCCGTCGCCGTCGGACCGTGTCCCGGATGGAACTGTGTGTTTAAAGGTGCATCGTGTAAAATGAAAACGAGCTGAACTGGGCTCGACTCGGTTCTGAACCTCTTTGACTTTGTTCTTTTCTCTCGTTCAGATTTTATCCAACAACATAAACATTTTCGTACATGTTCTTATAATAATAAAATATAGATGCTTCTGTTGTGATCAGTACATTTCATGAAACAGGAGGAAAGTTTTTACAATAAACCAAACACTATCTGCTCAAAAAGGAAAGAAGAAAAGATTATTTATTCACACCTTTTTGTCTCATTAAAGAACATATATAGTTATAGTTAAGCCCATATATAGTTATACAAATAATATATAATAAATAAATAAATAAAGCTATTTATACTCTATCTACAGTATAATGAGTAATTAGGTCTTACACCACAATAGTTCTGAATAATTAGCAAGAATATAACCATAAATAATATATTTAATCATTAATTAACTGTATATAAATAGTTTTATTATAGCTGTGTAAGTAATTATGTTCATGATATATAACTTTAGAGATTATAAAGCCTTATATTGCAACTCTATCACACACCAACAACGGTAAGAAATAAAGAGATTATAGTGAACCATATACGACATAAATACACACTGTTCTCGGGCCCCACTTTAATGAAATGCTAGTCCACTGTGCTCCAACATTTACTACCTCCAGCCACAGACAGGGGGCGCTAGAGGATCCACACACAACACAACCCTGTAACAGACACAGGCTTTTAATCCATTTAATTCATGTTCCATCAGAGTTTTCAATATAATAAATGTCTGATTCTTAATGGAGCTATGTTCATTATGAATATTAAAGCAGAACCATGGACTGTGATTCTCTCCGGGGCCCCTCCGCCTCCGGGGCCCCTCCACCTCCGGGGCCCCAGCTGTCCTCCCTGATTCTCTGCTTGTGTTTGTGGTGTAGCTGCAGATGTATTGCCCCTGTGATGTATTTGCTGACCACAACAGAAGCCTCTCGTGGACGGCACCTGTGTTTTCCTCTTTTCCGTTCGTCATCGTCATAAATCCAGAGAGATTAATATTTTATCTGTGTCTCCAGACTCGGGGCTGAAAGGAAGTGCTGAGTCCTGTTTCCAGCGCAGTCATCACTCACAGCCTTTATCATGCTAACAACGCCAGGCAGGAGCTATTGTGGACTAAATATCATCATTAATCCATTTAGATCATTACAACGATGTTTCCTCCAGATCCAGACGAGGATTCAGTCGTTAGAAAACAGCTCTAACGGAAGAAAAACATTATAAATTAAAGAATCTGAATGAAATGAAGAAATGTAAAGTCCTGGAAAATGTCATAACGCCTAAAAATGTCAGATTCCAATCACATTTTTAAATATTGTACAGCATTTTCATATGTTTTAATTCTTATTTGTAGTGATATTATTCTCAGTTCTGTCACAAAACCATGTTACACTTTAATAATCCACTTTCTGCTTTGATTTTTTGGAGCTGTTTTGTCTGAATAAAGAAACTGGACATTATCAGTGAACATGATCAGTGTTCAGACAGCGCCATCGTGTGGTGAAAGGTAAAGATGCATGACCCAAAGCTTCAGGACTTCTCTTTTATTAAAATCTCTGAGAATAAAGTCTGAACTCCTCCAGAATCCCAGGACCTTAGTTTATTTTTGAATAAAATGTGTCCGGGTTGTGTATTTTTGGGTAAATTTAAATTTTTCATGATTTATTTTCTTCTTAAACCTTTAAAACTAAATAGTTCCTGTGTCCCTTCAGCTTTTTTTTGTGCCATTGACCCTTATTCAAAATGCATTTTTCCCAATACTCAACAATTACAATGTGATTTCTGATTTTTATTTATTTATTTTTTTTCCATTTCCTGGTGTTGAAATCCCTTAATGTTTCCATGGCAACCATTAAAAACATGTTTGTGTCTGTCCAAGAGACTGTATTTTTGCAGAAAAAATAAAAATTGATCAGAATCAATTTTGCTGCCAATTTAGGACACTCCCCGACCCGGAGAATAACCCTCGATAAATATCATTTTGCAAATATGGGATAGAAAAAGTTAAAGATAAATGCTAAAAGTGGCTTTTATGGGCTTAAAAAACCAGAAACTTTATAAATATTTGTTATGTGTGAAGAGGCCTGAAGATGATAATGACATTCATTAAAGAAATATAAAAAATATGTTGACATTTAATATTTCTATGGCAATCAATAAAAGAGCATTTTATTTGTGTTGAAGCGACCTCCAAGAGTTAAACTTTTCACAGATCAGTGGTATTTGTCTGAAAGTCTGAAGCAGTAAAGTGAGTAGTGTTGTCCTAATGCAGTGCTGCAGTTGTCCTGCAGAGGGAGCTGTTGACCTGGGCTTGTTCTGGATCAGCTCAGTCCAAACAGAGAACAGCTATAAACCAATCAAACTGGAACAAGATCAATGTTCTTTACTGACTTTGGGAAAGAAGACTCTGAAAGAAATAAAGATGTACGTCCACACTTTTTATCTGAGCTGAATTATACCAAATAAATGACAGAAACACACTCTATTTACACATTTTTCTGCACATCACACATAAAAACACAGATCTCTGCTGGGTTTGGCCACATTTTAAAGAACTTCTATTGGTTTTTGAATGAACTGAGGCCAAAGGAGCTTCATTATTGGCTTCAATCCTCTTTATTTTGGCTCATACTGAACAGAGAGTGTGTAAAAAGCGAAGCTACATGTTACAGAGCAGGGTTTAATCTTTACCTTTAGTTTTATTTGTGCTCTTACCACATTACTGCCTGTTCTGGGGCTGTTGGAGCCACTTCGCAGCAGCGTGTGGAGCATTAATGCAGAAACACTCTCAGAAAAGTGTGAAGTCCTGGTTACAGCAGGCTCCTCGGCTCCTTTATGTGTCTCTCTAATAATAGCAGCTCATTAACACTCGGCTAATGACTCCTGGCCGTGTTAATGGTTTGATAAGATAATTATTGGAGGAGCTAAACCTATTTCTATCTCAAACATTCCCCTCTTTCTTCTTAATGTCAAACAGAGAATTGGTGAATTTGTTTAAACCAAAAAAGCTCCTTTTAAGAGTCTTTAAAGCTGCAGTAACCTTTCCTGCTTCTTTTATTTAAAAAAAGGTCAAACCAGATCAAATTTTCACCACAAAATACTAATACGTTACATTTAATCAAAGTTTTGCGTATTTATTCATGTTTAATTTCCCCCTGTTTTTATCTTTTTTGAGCTGTTTCTCTGTAAAATAAGACATATTTCCAACAGAATAACCCATTTCCTTGGTTTATTTCCTTGTCCCTTCGTTGTTGACATCAGTGTCGACCAATGGGAGCGCTCCTTTTTACCTGAAGTGAGCCGTGATTGGTTAAAATCCTGCTGTGGACTGATCATTCTCATTTTTCAGTCTCATTTTTTCAGATGATTCAAAGTGATTCAACTGAAAAACTAAATGCAACGGGAAAAAAATGAGGTAAAGGACTTTTTATGAGATATTTCTGGTTCAGAAAAATGTTTTAAAAGTGTAATCGACAGCTTATACATGTAGGAAAATAAATAAACTTAATTATTCTAATACATTAAACAGGAATTTCATGCTGTTGCCAAATAAACTGGTCCTTGTCTTCATTCAAACATGATCCGTTTGATTAAAAAGTACCTGAAGTGTTCTTGGTTTGTGTGGTTTGTGTTGTGCAGTAAAGCGACTGTAACTGCTGTGAACATGATTAATGTGTGTGTAACCCACACCCCCCACAAACCTCGGTCTGTCTGAACCACCTCAGGACGACATGTAGACAACCTCCGACCATGTCCCGCCACAACCCCCCGTCCCGTAACACTAGTGTCCCGCTCACATTCCTGCAGCGCTCAGATCTGTAGCAACGACCACTCTTCTGCTGCGTTTACTCAGAAACGACCAGAAAAACAGAACGACAAAATAATACCACACAAACTGTAAACGCAATCAACAAATTAAAGCTCCAGTCCATGATGGCCTTTTTTGTCCCTGTCTCAGACTCTCCTCCAAAAGCAGCTTCTCTTTAATTAAAAAATAAAACCAGACCAGTTTTTCCTCCAAAATTCTAATCCATTTGACCAAACTGAAGTTTAGAGTTTAGCGTTAGCTTAGCTGTGACTTCAGCGTCAGGACGACAATTATCTCCTCCTCGTTAAACATTACGTGATTGAATTGACAGTATTTATCTGTGTTTTACGTTGCCTCCCTTTTCTCTGTTGATGCTTTTCTTTTTTCAGCTGTTTCTCTGTTAAAAGACATATTCAGCTGAAAATACACTTTATCTGCAGCTATTCAACTTCCTGGAACGTCATGTGACAAGTGTCGACCAATGGGAGCGCTCCTTTTTCCAGCAAGGTTTTCTGTTCCTGAATAGAGGTTGTCATCTATTACAATCCCTTACAATAAACACTAGATGGATCAGAAAGACTGTTTTTACACAAATTATTACTTTTACAATAAACTATTTGAAAGTGAGGGCTCTTTTTCCAACTTTAACGATATGATACAGACATATCTTAGCCCTTGTTTTTGCTCATAACTCACTTCTTTTTGTCCTTTTAACAAATATCACAACAGCTGTATCACAATAACGTACATTTATTTCTGCTGCTACTGTATTTCTACTTATATTTACTTTAAAGAACATATTTAACATTTCTCCGTCCATCCTGATCCGTCTCTTAATGTGTTTGGCTTTAATGACGTGTGTCCTGCTCAAGTGTCAAAGAGGAGAGTGTGTTGAAGCCGGAGGAAACCGGACTCTGCCGACGGAGCGGGGCGCGTGAACAGACCCCCGCCCCATTCTCTCGGATCATTTGATCGCGGGGCATTTACAGTCAGCGTCTGGCGGCCGCTCGGCTTCGTGAAGTGACGAGAGCAACTGTTGGGGACGAGGGTCAGGTCGGGGCGGGACGGGGCGGGACGGGGTACAGTCTGGGGCAGGACCGGGGCGGGGTAGAGTCTGGGGCAGCTGGAGCAACACCAAACACAGACGAGTGAGTTTAATGAACAAGACGCGAGGAAGAAGAAAATATCTGCCATTGGGGCTGTTTTTATCATCCTTCTTCAAAATATTAATGATCAATCTCCTTTTCACTGGATTTAGTCTCATTTAGTTCATTTTCGAGTGTCGATACATTTAGTCTTTAGTTTAATTTAGTTTTCATTCTCATTAATTACTGTTTATTTGGTTTTTGTTTCCCACACATTGGTTTAAATCTTTCCTAACGCTGGACAGAAAACAAGAAGCAAAAGGAAAAGAAACAGAAAAGGTTTAAAACAGAGTTGCTCCGTGAATTAAAACAATCTTCATGAAACTATGAGTCCATAATTTATAGGAAACACGTGCAGCTGCTTGAATTTAATGCTCATAAAGCTGTGGATAAACCAGTTTGTTCGACTCTTTAGATTCAAATCTGTGTATATCTCACGCAATAACAAACTATAGTGTCTCAGCTCAATGAAAACACAAGAGTCTTCAGGAGAAACTCAACCAAACTGAGTCTTTTTGAACCGAAACAAGTTAAAAATGAGTGTTTAGTGACTAACCTCCGTGTTCTGCGACTCTGTGAATGAGAAAGAGCTGTGATTAAAGTGCAGCCCGATGATCCCTGTCGCTCTGGAGCTGAGGCCGAACACAACGACAACTGCAGCCATAAGTCAGAGCAGCAGCCTCCTGTGTCTCACTGTGGGACACTTAAATCCTCACAACTGTCTCTGGGACGAACCGACGGCTCCAGGCCCCTCTCTCACAGTCAGACACTTTTATTAAAGCAACCCTGAGTAGCGTTAATCCAGCAGAGGGCGCTCATCCCTCCGCAGCAGCAGCCATCTTTACTTAAGTAGAGACGTTTAGTTGGTTTAGAAAGAATATGTCTTCTAAAATGGTGGGTTATTTTAGTGTGTTTTGGACAAATACAACTCAGTAGGGTCCAGTGTATCGGTCTGTCTTCTTTATTTTAAGCGTCGTGTGGAAAAGCCTCATTAAACTCATTATTTTTGAGATGCATCGACACATTCACTTCTTATTGCAGAACGAAATCCTCACTTCTAAAAGCTGGAGTTGGAGTCGAGGAAGGTTTGTATAAAAAACAGAAATAAAAGTAACTTTAAGACACTGTCGGTTATAATCAAACTGAATTATTTGAGTCGTATTCAGTGAACACTATTCAAACACTACGTTACAAGACTTAAAGTAGTACCATGTAACTTTTAGTCCATAAATATATCATCTCTCTCTCTCACATTGATGAATCTTAGACTGAGATCAGTAGAATCAGGTCTGTCTCACTGACACAGCGCCCTCTGCTGGACACAACCCTCCTGGAACTGTCCCGGGACTTATCTCCAGAGATTAATGAGGCTCTACCAAACGACTCAGAGCATAAAGAAGATAGATCAATAAACTGGAGCCTACAGAGTCAGGTTTGGACTAAATACACTAAAATGACCCAAAAGACACATTCTTTTTCCAAACTTGGATATTTTTGTAAACAAACATGGCCGCCGCTGACAGTACTGTTGCACAGAGAGGGATCAGCGCCCTCTGCTGGACTACTACTACTACTACGACTACGACTCTACGACTACGACTACGACTACGACTACTACTACTACTACTACTACTACTACGCAGGAAAATGTTCAAATGAAATATTCCTCGAATGAAAGAGAAATGATTATTTTTTAGGATTCTTTTTATGAGTTCTCACAAAATACTAAATGTTATTGAAGTAAATGTAACTGTCACTAATGAAACTCTGGATGTAAAGTGGGGAGTCTTTTTAGTTTTTTTGTTAAACTATATATTCTTACTCATAAAAGGTCCAGCAGTACTTCAATATAACTTTGAGGAATCTAAATACAGCCAATAAACACAACGGCTGTTCTCAGAGACATTTGCAGCAGAGATGATTTCTTCTCGTCTCTCGTGTCGTTGCGGCCGACCGCTCGTTGTCTTCACGCTGAACACATCCGATCCTCGTCTTCCTCCGTCTCTAATCCGCTCCTGAGGTTGGTGTGTTTGATGAGACCTCTGCAGAGGCTTTTATTGTGAAGGGCGGTGCGTGTTTGTGCACATGTGGTGACAGTGTGGCCTCTGTGGGTTCTTCAGACACAATACTCAACACAAAACTGTGTCATTGACTTTCTCTGAGCTCACGGTGAAGACGACGATGATGATGGCAGTATTTCTCTTTAATGACACGGGTTTACTGCTCGACGACTGAGGAAGTTCATGTCTGGGTTCATCAAAACTATAAGAAATGCATTTGATCTCAAGTGTAGGTCACATATGAGTTTATTTTGATCTAGTGCTGTTCATAAGTTAATCTTGAGTCTTTGTTTAAAGTCCAAGTCAAGTCTAAAGTCCTATTCTTCAAGGTTTCAAGTCTTTTCGACACTAATATTATGTTAAAATTAAACAATGCAAGCTTTTAAATCTGTATTTAACAAAAAAATAACAATAATAGACAGACAAGTGCTCGTATTTGTAAAAAAGTCTTGTCCTAATGATGTTTTCTGTGCTTTGGTGATCAGCTTTTTGTTCTTTGGTTGTAAAGCCTTGTAGCGCTGAGTTTTACAGAGAGCATTTGAAGGCAGCGTCATGAGAGTAACACTTAACTCTGTGTAATCTGTCAAACTATTGAAGAAAATGAATATAATATTTTTTAATCTTTGGGAGAAGCATCAAGTCTTTTCAGAGACTCAAGTCCAAGTGAGTCTGGTTCAAGTCCAAGTGAAGTCTGAGTCTGGTTCAAGTCCAAGTGAAGTCTGAGTCTTTGGTTCAAGTCCAAATCCAGTTACAAGTCTTTTTACATTTTCTCGAGTCAGAAGTCTTTACATTTGTGTCTCAAGTCTGTCTCGAGTCCACTTCTCTGATTTGTTTTAGTGACTTTTCAGTGACAGGTAGAAAGTTGGATCTGATTTGTGGGTAAAGTAGTTGAGCATCGTGATATTCTCCAGTTGAATCTGTTCTCTTCTCGTCGGGTTTGACTCCGCTCAAGGTCAGGTCTTATCACAGCGTCTCTCTCTGCCCTCGTCGTATCGTGGAGTGTGTGAAGTGTAAAGATAAGGCCTGAGCGCGGTCACAGATCCTTTGTTCCAGAGTCAAACACAGCGGCTTCATGGGAACTGCTCATTAATGAGAGCGTGATTCACGGCTGTGGCTCTGTGTCCCGTCTGAGGCTGCTCTGTCATTAGGACTTTCCCAGACTTTAACAACCCGACCGCTCCCAGAAACAGCTCCGGCTCTGACGAAGCAGCAGCAGTAGGTCCTGGGATTAACGCGGTCTTCGTCACCTGGAGGAAGGCCCGCCGTGTGATGTGGAGCCACCCAGGTTTCATTTTCGAGCAGCAGAGGCTAACCACATGTTGTCGCTGCATTAAACACGTCCGATCCTCGTCCTTTCAGACTCTGATCCGGAGGCTTTTATTGTGAAAGGCAGCGTGTGTTTGTGCACATGTGGTGAGTTTAACACGGAACAGTGATGTCTGTGGGCTCTCGACAAACAACAGAGTTTAGACAAGTGCACAGAGAAGATGGAGCACGGGCTTTCACAAAAATAAACAATAAAGTTTTATTCAGAAAAAAAAGTAAAGTAATAAACTATAAAAGAGCAAAATGCAAAGTGAAAAAACAGAAGATAATTCTAAACCAGACCAGACCAGACTGGACTAAACCAGACCAGACTGGATTAAACCAGACCAAACTGGACTATACCAGACCATGTAATCCCAGACAGAACCAGACCAGACTGGACTAAACCAGACCATGTAATCCCAGACAAAACCAGGACAAACTGGACTAAACCAGACCAGACCATGTAATCCCAGACTGGACCAGACCAAACTGGACTAAACCAGACCATGTAATCCCAGACAAAACCAGACCAAACTGGACTAAACCAGACCATGTAATCCCAGACAAAACCAGACCAAACTGGACTAAACCAGACCATGTAATCCCAGACAAAACCAGACCAGACTGGACTAAACCAGACCATGTAATCCCAGACAAAACCAGACCAAACTGGACTAAACCAGACCATGTAATCCCAGACAAAACCAGACCAGACTGGACTAAACCAGACCATGTAATCCCAGACAAAACCAGACCAGACTGGACTAAACCAGACCATGTAATCCCAGACAAAACCAGACCAGACTGGACTAAACCAGACCAGACTGGACTAAACCAGACCAGACTGGACTAAACCAGACCATGTAATCCCAGACAAAACCAGACCAGACTGGACTAAACCAGACCATGTAATCCCAGACAAAACCAGACCAAACTGGACTAAACCAGACCATGTAATCCCAGACAAAACCAGACCAGACTGGACTAAACCAGACCATGTAATCCCAGACAAAACCAGACCAAACTGGACTAAACCAGACCATGTAATCCCAGACTAAACCAGACCAGACTGGACTAAACCAGACCAGACTGGACTAAACCAGACCAGACTGGACTAAACCAGACCAGACTGGACTAAACCAGACCATGTAATCCCAGACAAAACCAGACCAGACTGGACTAAACCAGACCATGTAATCCCAGACTAAACCAGACCAGACTGGACTAAACCAGACCATGTAATCCCAGACTAAACCAGACCAGACTGGACTAAACCAGACCATGTAATCCCAGACAAAACCAGGTCACAACGACTTGAGGCAATTAAAATCCAGCTAAAATTGTTTAAAATCTATTAATGTCAAACTGAATCCATTTAAAACCTGTTAAAGTCCAGCTAAAACCAATGAAAATCTTTCAAAGACCAACTTAAACTCCATAAATCTTGTTAAAATCAAACTAAAACTGCCCTAGACCTGTTCAAGTCCAACAAGAAGCACTTAAACTGTATTTAACCTGAACTCAACTCACTTTAGACCTGTTTATTTCATAATAATTATTGTACATTAAGAGATAGTTCTGGTGCTGCCTCCGTTTTAAGGAAGGGCCTGATTTGTTTTTTTTATTTTCCAACATTTAAATCGTGTTGTTTGATCAGTGGCTCGTGAATGGAGCAGGTTCCGACTTGTCTCTAACTACAGCCCGATGATCCACGACGAGAGCTGCTCCTCTTTTTCTTCGTTCGTGTCGATGTGCAGCCTTTTGTCGCTCGGAGGCTGTTTGCGTGCGACGCTTGAGTGGATTTAAACTCAGATCTCAGGCACATCCTCTTCCTCTCCAGATCAGATCACATTACTCCAGGTTCCTTTCTCAAATCATTAATCACTTAATACGCAGCTTCCTCGAGCATTAAACAAATACAGCAAGTGGAAATATGCCTCTCCTCGGGGCAAATACCTGCAGCTCACTTCCACAATGTCAAACTTTAAAGATTCACTGCTGGTTTTTGTCCAAATTAAATGAAATGTGTGGGGTTTTTTGTCCATCTTCGTCCTGATGCTGTAAATGTGAGAACTTTATCGTCCATTACCGAGCGTCAGCGGAACAATAACAGAGTCCTGAAATAGATTTAAAAGCAGGCTCTGACAGATTTACAGTCGACACATAAATAACTCACTTATTACAATCCACAACGACACGAGTCGACAGGTGTCTCTCTTCATTCAAACCCTGATTTACTCCTTTGTGTTTCTACTGAACTGAGCCTCGACGCCTTTACGTTTGTGGAAAATGACACAGTATAATAATAATAATAATAATAATAATAATAATAATAATAATAATAATAATAATAATCAATAATAATCAATAATAATCAATAATAATCAATAATAATAAACAATAAGAAAATAAATACACAAATAAATACATAATAAAGTAACTCATAAAAGTAAATAGTCAAAATAAACTTTTTTTATACAGCGTTTTTGAAAAAAAAAGTTAGTGCAAATAATAATAATAATAATAATAATAATAATAATAATAATAATAATAATAATAATAAATAAAAATAATAAATAAACAAATAAATAGTACAAATAATAATACATTTTATTTATGTTGCACTTTTCTAAACAAAGTTACAAAGTGCTTTACAGTGAAAGAAAGACACAAGAAAAAACAAAACAAATGCACAAATTAAAAATTCAAATCATCCAAAAAAAACCCCCCAATAATAAACAAAAAAATAATAATTAAAAACAATAAATAACAGACTACAGAGACAGATTTGTACAAAATACACTAAAATGGCCCGACTGAAGACATGTTTTTTCTTCCAAACTTGCCGTCTTCAACCTCTCTACTGAACAAAGATGGCTGCCTGGATGTGCGCCCTCTGCTGGATGTGTGTCAGGACTCTGGGGGAGACTCTGGGGGAGACTCTGGGGGAGACTCTGGGGGTGGAGTCATGTCTCGATGATTAGCCTCGTCTCAAACTGCTCCAGAGCGTTTTAATCTAAAGGAATAATTTAAACCCGTTTCATTGTGAAGTAAATAAGCCGTGTTTATTTTGTGAAAACTTTATTGATGTTGTTAAACCTATTCTTCAGGTCATTTTTACTGTATTCAGTTTGTTAAAAGTGTTTATTTTTCAGGTAAAACAGACCTCTCCTTCTCATTTTATTATTATTATTGAGATGCTCTTTTATTTAAACCATTTTAAATAAAGATATTTGTGTTTGGAATAACTCGATATAAATCTGTGTGTGTTGCAGATATAGACTCAATAACAGGTTAGTTTAGTTTCATCAGAGAAATTATTACTGAAGAAAAAAAAACATTGAAAATACATTACTCTTTATATTTTAGACTAAATCTATTATAGATATAGTCGACTAAAACTAGACTAAAACTAATAAGGATTAGACAGAATTACGACTAAAACTAAATAACAATTCACTGTCAGAATTAACGCTGCTTTTAAGAAAGACACAAGCTCAGATTTAAACAAACATTGAAGTGTTTTTAAAGTTCCGTTTAACCCAGCTCCAGGTGAACAAACCTCTGAGAAGGATGTGCTTTTGTCTCAGTTTAAGCTGGAGTTAATCAGGTTCAGTTTTTAGAGACAAACAGAACAGATCTGTCTTTATTAAAGCTTCATAAACTCACCACGAACTGAACTTGGCTCAAAGAGAAAGAGAGTATTGTCACAGAAATGAAAGTAGGAGTGGCACATTATAAACACCATCATGTTCCTGTGGAGATTAACAGTGAACACATGGAATAAATACAATAAAGGAAAAAACAAAGTGTATAATTATATATTATGATGCGAAACTAAAAAACTAAAAAAACTAAGAAACTAAAAAACCCTCCCAGTTTTAGACAAGACCATAACACAATGAACAGAGACTAAGACACTGGGCCTTGTTTGTGAAGTTTGGACAAAAGCTGACATTTTGGAGAAAAAGGTGTCCCTCACACGATGGAACTAAAGTAAAACAAACTTGACAAACTTAATGCTGTAAACTAAAAAAGATAATTCTAAATTAATCAATATTTGGTCTGAGTTTGTCTCAAAACAGAAACAGTTCAGTTTCTTTGGACTAAACCAGACCAAACTGGACTAAACCAGGCCAAGTAATACCAGACAAAACCAGACTAAACTCTGAGATTTGATGGTCTGGTTTAGTCCAGTCTGGTCTGGTTTAGTCTGGGATTACATGGTCTGGTTTAGTCCAGTCTGGTCTGGTTTAGTCTGGGATTACATGGTCTGGTTTAGTCCAGTCTGGTCTGGTTTAGTCCAGTTTAGTCTGGTTTAGTCCAGTCTGGTCTGGTTTAGTCTGGGATTACATGGTCTGGTTTAGTCCAGTTTGGTCTGGTTTAGTCTGGGATTACATGGTCTGGTTTAGTCCAGTTTAGTCTGGTTTAGTCCAGTCTGGTCTGGTTTAGTCTGGGATTACATGGTCTGGTTTAGTCCAGTTTGGTCTGGTTTAGTCTGGGATTACATGGTCTGGTTTAGTCCAGTTTAGTCTGGTTTAGTCCAGTCTGGTCTGGTTTAGTCTGGGATTACATGGTCTGGTTTAGTCCAGTTTGGTCTGGTTTAGTCTGGGATTACATGGTCTGGTTTAGTCCAGTCTGGTCTGGTTTAGTCCAGAGGAACTGAACTGTTTCTGTTTTGAGACAAACTCAGACCAAATATTGATTTATTCAGAATGATCTTCTGTTTTTTCACTTTTCATTTTGTAAAATAATAAAAATAAACATACTTCTAGTTTACTTTACGTTTTATTTCCACTCCTGCCTTAAACCTTTCCTCAGAGCTGTATATATATATATTTAATCACAATAGTCCTTCTGTTTTCAGGGCTGATGTTGATGTAGGTTGTTCTTGTGAAGCTGAACCATGGGAAAAGTGTAAAGTTAGATCCTATTCTAAATGAACCAGAGCGTAATGTGCAACAATAGAGAAGGCATCCATCAGCAGAGACACTGGGCTCGCCCTCGCTCTCATTATGTGATTATATTGTGTGAAATGATCTGAATAGAAACTAGAAGTGGATCTATTTGTGATGTGCGTTTCCTATTTTACATCAGGCCCCGTCACGTCTCATAAATCTATTAATATCAGAGTGAGACTTTTCCCACAATGCTTCGGTGCACGTCCACACGTCGGGGCGCGTTATCAGCAGGAAAGCGTCTCCACGAGAAAAGAACGCTCTGTTCACCATAACTCAGCCCGTGATGAATGGAGAAAACCTTCAAGGACTCTTCTGATGGAAAACCTCACGTGGTGTTTGTAAAATGACAGGCTTCACGTTCTCACAAAACCAGACTCTGATACGAGCGGGTTTACTCAGTGACCTCCGAGCAAAGAAGTCACAGAAGTCAGAGTAAACTACAGGGCGGCGCTTCACGGACGATAACGGCTTTGTTCTGAGGCTTTGAGTGTTGAATAAACACAGTCACATGGTTTATGGAGTATTCAGTGTGGTTTAGGGAGAGACAGACACAGCCTAAAGTGAGATATTATATGGAACTCAGTGTCACATACGTCCACAAAGTCGCTTTTCATTTTAGTTTTGCACAATGGAAAGAGCCATTTCAGTTTTAGTGCTTCCTACAACTGTCTCTGTGAAGATTTACTGGTGTCCAAACCTCATCCTGGACATTTTTGTGTTTTTAAATTTATTTTTTGCATAATGTTGTCAGTGTTGCAAATGCAAGTGACATAAAATGTGTTCAGGTTGTGTATTTTAGGGTAAATTTAAATTTTTGATGATTTTTAGTCTTTAATGTAAGATTTAGATGTTAGCCGAGGTTAGCCGTAGCATCTGAGACAGGTGTTGAAGAAAACCAGGTAGACAGCTTTATTTAAGTCACTAAAACACAAGGACACAAACCAACATGGATTCCCCTCCAAAACAGACAACCCCCAACAACAGCCCTGAACCCCTTTAAATAGAA
>CM072169.1:21184757-21256891 GCA_036850595.1 Rhyacichthys aspro
CGATAGAAAAGAAAACAGCTTCTGAAACAAACAACTTTTCACTTTAGAGTCGTCAGAGCCAAGTATAAGGTTCCAAAATAATTTAAAGTCGAGTCTGAGTCGAGTCATATTAAGTCAAAAGTCTGTTGAGTCTAAATCTGAGTCGAGTAAGACCTGATGTCATTTTTTATCACTTTAGTTTTACTTGTATTGAAATATCTATTAATAGTATTTATTTTTGCTCACACTTTATGAAGTTTTTGGCCTATTACTCGTGTTAAATAGGCTCTATATACTTTAATTATACTTTAAATATAGAAATAGAAGCAGTGACCAGAGATAAACAAGGATTAAAATAACATTAAACCTAGATTCATCTGTAAACTACGTCAGAAAACTCAAAACTTCATCTAAACTCAAGTCTTTGTTCAGGTTCTTTCTTCATCAATCGTTAGACTTTTGTGTCAAACTCAAGTCTCGCAGCTTTTAATCTTGGATCAGAAAAAGCGTCACTCAGAAAAATCAAACCTGTTTAGTCTTTTTCTGTGGGACGTGTTGAGACCTGTCCCTCTGAGGTCTACACTGGGACCGGGCCCCGAGATGAACCAGACCTGCTCAGACCTGATCCAGACTAAAGCGCTGTCGGTGAATCAGCGTAAAACCAGGAGACGCTCTGGGTTTGTTTTACTGCCAGCACCATGAATTAGTAACACAATTATACAGAGAAGAGGCTGGGATTACCTCAGCTATTTTTCCTTTTGAAATTAAAAGACCATTACCTGATTTTTTTTTTTACTGTTATTTTTAGTTTTTCAGTGTAATCTCCTAAAGTTTATTGTAACAGGAATCATCTGAAAAATGAGACCTTAAGACGTGATCTAGTCTTTATAATGAAGGATTTTAATAGATGAGAATGATCAGTCCACAGCAGGATTTTGTCCAATCACAGCTCACTTCAGGTAAAAGGGAGCGCTCCCATTGGTCGACACTGATGTCAACAACGAAGGAACAAGGAAATAAACCAAGGAAATGGGTTATTCTGTTGGAAATACGTCTTATTTTACAGAGAAACAGCTCAAAAGAGTTAAAAAATAGAAAAAAACAGACAAATGAAACATAGATAAATGCTCTACAAATTTGATTTAACTGAATGTATTAGTATTTTGTGGTTGAAAATTGGTCTTGTTTCACCTTTTTTTAAATAAAAGAAGCAGAAAGGTTACTACGCTGCTGAGACTGGGATAAAAAAACAAAATCAGGTCCTGCAGCTTTAAGAAAAACTAGTTAATAACCTAATACTGTATTGTAATTGGACTGATCTGAGAAAAAATGAGAACGAAGTTCTTCTAGACTTTTTATCAAGGATTTATAAGAAGTAGAAGTGGGACAGAAAACCAAATAAAATGAGTGTAGTACCCTTTAAATGACTAAATGATGTGACAAAATGCTGTGAGATATAAGTTTAATAGCTGCAGATAAAGTGTATTTTCAGCTGAATATGTCTTTTAACAGAGAAACAGCTGAAAAAAGAAAAGCATCAACAGAGAAAAGGGAGACAACGTAAAACACAGATAAATACTGTCAATTCAATCAGGTAATGTTTAACGAGGAGGAGATAATTGTCGTTCTGACGCTGAAGTCACAGCTAAGCTAACGCTAAACTCTAAACTTCAGTTTGGTCAAATGGATTAGTGTTTTGTGGTTTTATTTTTTAATAAAAGAGAAGCAGGAGAGGTTCCTAGACTGATTTTGGAGGAGAGTGGAGTCTGAAACAGGGACAAAAAAAGAAAATCAGGGTCTGGAGCTTTAAAGATGCAGCCAGTTGAGCAGATGATGCGTCACGATGAACATTTTAATTGTGAACATAGTCAGGCAGATTGCTCACGTGAAGTAAGTCCCTGTTTTACGAGGAGCCGGTGTGTGTTTACTGTAGTAACGCTGCAGCAGCTGCAGACCGACTGCGTCATGTCTGAGTGTGTTTGTGTTCGAGGGTAATGAGCTGAGTTTGTCTGTGACGAGACCTGAGCCGACACACGACAGACGACTGGGACGAGAAGTCAGCCCTGACTCACGGAATCAGCACAGATCTGTCTCCAATGAAGAAGAAACAGATGCTGCATCAGAACTGGGCCGACTGAGCGTACTTCTGCACAAACACTGTCACAAACTGAAACAAACTGGGAGTATTTCAAAATGTGTTAAAGTTTTAGCCTCGATTCAACCTTGAGTGTTATTCTGACTGAACCAGGACACACTTTTAACTCTCAATCCTTGGTTAGATTCTCTTATTTTACAAGACAGAGTAATATTCAGCATATTTAGCATATTATATAGCAATTTCACATCCATCAGACTTCAGTCTCAGTAGTTTGTGAGGAGCTGTGGTGCGTTCACTGACAGTAGAACCAACTGGAAGAACTCTTCTGAAAGTAATGTGTGCATCTATTTCAAGCGTTAAGATTTAAGCCTTGTTTGAACTGGAGTTGTGTCTCTGTATCATATTTAAAGTAGACTTTCAGAAACTTAGATCTGTTTTTAATGAAATAACTAAAAGATTGGAGTAAAAGCTGGAGGTAAAGTCATAAACTGCTGCAGTAAACATTAGACAGGTGTATTGTCAGCTTTTTGAGCATTAAAAGTATAAAACTGCAGCTACATTTTAGAGACTCACTATTTAATGTGGTTCTGGTTGTGTTTAAAGAAATGCAGACGATAAATGAAATGTTTTCAAAGTGAGACCCAAAACACAAAACACCTGAAGCTAATAAATGCTTGCTGTGTTTTTGGAAAAAAGTACAAAAATATTCATGTTTTCTCTCATAATATTCCTCTTTATCACGAGAACAATACACTCTTTACAACTAAAAAACCCCCAAACATTTCCATTCTATCAAGTGAAGATTAAAATGGACCAAAGCCAAAGCACCTGCAGAAAGTACAGTCCTTCAGAGGCTTTTAGTGATGACACATAGGTTGAACAAATGAGTTAACCACAGCAAAAGGCCTCTCTCACGGAAACCCCCTGAAACTTCCCCTCGTCGCTCTCGTCAGATCCACAAGCCTCGTCGTCGCTGCAGGAGATCCTCGCCGCTGCAACCTCGGCTTTAATCTGCTTCACAAACTCCGACGACTAAAACACGCAGACGGCGCCTGTCTCTTTGACGGAGCCGAGGATAAAAGACGTCTTTAAAACGCTCCTGCACCTGCTCAGAAACGCCGAGCGAGCGGGGAATCCCACCCAAAACCTCCGCAGAGAAGAAAGAGCAGCTTTGATCCGAGACAGGTTTGACCCCGAGGGATTCCCAGGACACACAGGTTAAAGCTCGGAAAGGACCGGGAAGAATAAACAATAAAACACACTAACAAGTATTATATCGTGCTGTGAAAAAGTACTTAATTGTCTTGTGATTTCTTATTTTTTTGCGCATTTGTCAGACTTTAATGTTTCAGATCAAACAAATTTAAATATTAGACAACTCAAGTAAACACAAAATATAGTGATGATTTTATTTATTTAAGGGAAAAAGCCATCCAAACCTACCTAGCACTATGTGAAAAGTAATTGCCCTAAATCTAATAACTGATCGGCCTCAGCAACAATAACTGCATCAGAGTCTTTCTTCTCTGTTCTCTTACAGAACTGTTTTAATTCAGATTACATTGAGGGTTTTGAGCCTGAACTGCTTTTTAACGTCAGATTCAAGTCCAGACTGTGACTAGTCCACTCTAAACCTTCATTTAGTTTGATTTGAACCATCAGAGGTGGACTTGGTGTTCTTGATCATTGTCCTGTTCAGCTCGAGTCATGGACTGATGGAGGACATTCTCCTTCAGATTATTTGGTCCAGAGGAATTCACGGTTGAATCGATCTCAGTGAGTCGTCCAGGTCCAGAAGCATCACACTACCACCATATTTACTGTTGATGATGTTCTTTTACTGAAAACTGGTCTCACAACAGAATATTTTCTCAAAAGTCTAGTCTTGGCTCCATGAGGACTACAGTATAAGACAGTGTGAGCATGAATAGATTTTCAGTGACAATCCTGCAGTTATCAAACCAAACGTTATAAGATAATACATTCAAACAGTATCAATTCTTGAATTGAAAACCGTAGTTACCACTTCCATAATCAATATTCAACACAAATATGAACAAATCACCAAATGAACCACATTTCAAAACCTGTCTTTGGGTCGTTGGTGTTCCACTTTTACGTTAGCATTAGCTTCTGTTTTAACTTGATTATTATAAGACTCTGTTCCTGTATTTTCTAGGCTCTTTCCAGGCGCCTGTCTCTGTAAAATCCACCTGAACCCAATCCTGGAGGCTGTCAGCAGGACTCTCCATCAGTGAGTAAACAGCTCCACAGTGTGATTTGGCCGAGCCTCAGGTCCGTCTCATCTCCGAGTCCCAGCGGCGGTAAAACGACGAGGCGGGGTCCCGTTTCTCCGAGGCTTCGTAACCCGCCTTAGGAGACGTCCGGGCCATGAATAAAAATAGACCTGAGAGAGAAAAACACTCACATTTACATTTTTTTTGAAGGCCAGAGGCCGAGGCAGTGTAAGAGACGCCTTCCTGGGTGTTTTTGATCAGGAAAGTGCTGATGAACAGAGGTCTGAGGGGTTTGGGGAAATCACAGCCATCATTTTGATTTACTTTGTGGTTTTTAACACTCTACAACAGCAATGAACAAAAGAATATACATCAAAAATATACAGTTTATGCTTTAAATCATACGTGTCAAACTCAAGGTCCAGGGGCTAAATGTGGCCCTTTGTAATGTTTTATGAGGCCCTCATAAAACAGGTTTTAATTGGATTTGAACAGGTTTTACAACAAACAAAAAATAATCCTTCTAAAACCTGTGCAAATCCATCTAAAACCTGTGCAAATCCATATAAAACCTATTCAAATCCAACTAAAGCCTGTCCTAATCCATCTAAAACCTGTTCAAATCCAAATAAAACTTGCTCAAATCAAAATAAATCTTGTTCAAATCCATCCAAACCTGTTCAAATCCCATTAAGACCTGTTCAAATCCCATTAAAACCTGTTCAAATCCCATTAAAACCTGTTCAAATCCCATTAAAATCTGTCCAAATCCAACTAAAACCTGTGCAAATCCAATTAAAACCTGTGCAAATCCAATCAAAACCTGTGCAAATCCATATAAAACCTGTTCAAATCCAACTAAAATCTGTTCAAATCCTTTTAAAACCTGTTCAAATCCATCTTAAACCTGTCCAAATCCAACTAAAACCTGTTCAAATCCAACTAAAACCTGTTCAAATCCTTTTAAAACCTGTTTAAATCCAATTAAAACCTGTTCACATCCTTTTAAAACCTGTTCAAATCCATATAAAACCTGTCCAAATCCAATTAAATACTGTTCAAATCCAACTAAAACCTTTAAAAAAAAAACAAAAAAACAGGAGGAAATGAATGTTAAAGATAACTTTTGAAAGATTCAAACTGTAATAAAATCTTCCAAATGTCCCCATCTCCGGCCCCTGAGAGGATTTTTACTATCACTATCACCGCTGCTTTAAATAAAGGATGCAGAGGCTTCTCCTGCTGCTTCTCCTTCGTCTCCGTTTCGTCTCAAAGCCACGTGAACGCTCGGTGAGGCCAGCGCCGTTAAATCCACTTTAATAAATATGCAGAGTGTGCCGCGGGGGCTCGGTGGGTTACGTGGAGGTGATGTGAGTGGGACGAGTGGAGCGCCGCTGGTTTACTGTAAACGTATACGCTCCATACCGTACTCAGCCGTGAACCATGAACCGTGTCTTGTGGAATGGCTTTAAGGCAAACCGTAAACATTACAAACTGTGGGCTGTGCTTTATAGAAACACGGAGAAAATAGAGCTCCAGAGACAGGACGGAACAGAGGATAATAAACTGGGAGGATAATAGTACCACAGTGTTCAGATATACACTGTAGGTCACTGCTGTGGGTTTATTTATGTTCTGTCTAGTTCTGGTTCACAAACAGAGATAAATATTTAAGTAAAATGCCAATAAACGTCCAGAGAAATCTCATCTAATGTCTTTTCTATTTTGGATTTACTGAAAAATAAATAAAATGCTTAGAGACAAATCTACAAAGCTGTGCAATTTTGCCTGGAACTCGAATTTTCCTCCGATTTTTCTCTGACGATTGAAAGACTCAGATGTGCTCCTGAGGATTCTGTGAAAAACCGACCGAAGACCATTGAACGCATCACACTCTCACAGTTTAAAGGTTAACAAATACTCCAGACGGTGGCGCAGTTCCTCGTCGTTGTTTTGATTTTCCTGCTTCTTCCTGTCGTTTTCTGATGCTATTTCCTGTGTCCCACCCTCTCTGGTTTTTGGCTGGAACAATCTGACTTTGTCCAGATTCGGCTAAAAAAATTCCAACATGTTTTACAGCTGAGTGTCCCCGACTAGAACAGACCTTTCCCGACTGAGAATCGTAGGTAAATCTGGCAAAAACCTGGGCTTAGTCCTAGTTTAGACCTGGACCTTAGACGTTTCAATGCAGTGTGCAGATGGAAAAGTCAAACTGTTGATGAAATTCATGCTTTTTACTTTATGTTTGTGGTTGACTTAAGACTAGATTTATTGCACAGTTTTTTTTATAAATGATTGAACCCTGAATTTTCCTTCTTTTGCTTCTTTTGTGACAGTCACACAAGTTTCTGGTCTGATAGTCTCTAAAGTAAATGGATATTAATGCATGACACACAACAGAGAACAGTGGAACATATTCTTCATTATTTACTCTGAATCAGAAACATGCTCCGTGAACCTGCAGCGGGACGAGGGAGGGACCAGCCCACACTTGTTCCATAAAAAACAACATTATGTCTTGAACAGAAATAAAAGATGAAACAAAAACTGACAGTTGTAGTAATAAAGAACAGTTTTTGAAGGAGTTCAGACAGAACTTGGACATTTAATCCCATCACTTTAAGATATTTAAGCAAAGACACTTTAAAACAGGTAGATTTTTGCTCATGCACAAGTCTATGTTCTGTAAAAGTGTACTTTAGGGTCGGTTTGTTCTATGATGACTGTTCTATGTATTGTACTGCTTCATGGGAAACTATACTGTCAATATGTCTGTTGTATTGGATTTGTTTGTTTTTTCTATGTCTGGAACTACAGATGGAAATTAGCTTTGTGCCAAATCCATGTACTGTCCCAAATAAATAAATAAATAAAATAAATAAAATAAATAAAATAAATAAATAAATAAATAAAAATAAATAAAAATAAATAAATGGATGGATGGATGGATGAATAAATAAATAAATGAATAAACGAATAAATAAACGAATGAATGAATGAATGAATAAATGAATGAATAAATGAATGAATGAATGAATAAATAAATAAATAAATAAATAAATAAATAAATAAATGAATGAATGAATGAATGAATGAATGAATTTGGAACATAAACTGGGATATTACTGGAATAACTCCTCTCGACATGCGATTAGAATAAAACATGAGGAAATGAAAGGTATATAAACTCCTCTGATAACTCCACAAATATAGATTATTATTGTGTGAGTTTTCTATTTCTTTCTTTCTCTCTTTTCTATTTCTTTAAAGTTAGTCTCCGGTATTAAACATGGCCGAGCTGTGGATATCGGTCCATATTTTCGCTCCAGGTCTGAAAGAAGCCAGAAACTCATTCAATCTCCTTTAAAAACAAAACCCTATTTCCTACCAACACTGCTCTCTAAAGTCCTTCTCTAAATTGCCTAAAACCCCTGTTGCCTCCTCATTATGCCCCTCCTCTCTCCCGATGCCGTGGACGTACCGTGGAGCCGCTCTGATTACACTCTGGTGTTTCTGCCTCAGTACGAGCCTGTGTTACCCGTCGGTCGTTCCTCTCGGGGCTAATGACCTAGAATCCATCGGCTTTTAATCCTCGTCAACTTGAAAAGATGCATTGTTTACGCCCATCGGCCTTTGAAGAGGAAGCAGCAGCAGCAGCGAGACGGAGAGGATGCAGATGAGGAGGATAAACGGGGTTAGATTCATGGAAACTACACCAATAAAATGAAGAGGATCAACTTTATACGACTTCTAGAGAATCCTGTCCTGGGACGGTGCTAGAAATGTCAAAACGGCTGCATTTAACTAAGTTTGTTATGTACAAATGAATAAAAATGAATATAATGGTGCATTCAGGTGCTTAGTTTAATATAAGCCATTTAAAATATTTCAGACCAACTGTTTTCACATTAATAACTTGATCATTTGACACTATTTTTTGTCCGTCTGTATTTAGAGGTTCACTTCTTATGTTTGTCATTTAAAAACACACATTTTGTTAATTGTTTCTGCAGCGTCTCAGCTCAGTGGAAACAACAGGCCCCACAGCAGAACCACTTAAACCACTTTGAGGACGTATATTCCATTCTCTGTTGGGACAATAATTGGAAATGCATTTAGCAGCACTGAAAAGCTTTTAATAACAGCCAGGCCAGTCACGTTTACACTAAAAATAACTGTCAAATGTCAAATAAAATTGGAATTAATTACACTTTCTGAAATGATATTCTCCAGATTCACTCTCAGCACGAACCGGTCCTGCTCAGAGACAAGTGTGAGACGCAACAGCTGCTCTTCACTTTCTGTGGGAGACCTGCACCTGCTTCTCACCCAGACCTCGCCAGACCTGCCCTAAACCCCCCTAGACCTGCCCAGACCTCACCAAACCTGCCCTAAACCCTCCTAGACCTGCCCAGACCTCACCAAAACCTCCCTAGACCTGCCCAGACCTCACCAAAACCCCCCTAGACCTGCCCAGACCTCACCAAAACCCCCCTAGACCTGCCCAGACCTCACCAAAAAAACCCTAGACCTGCCCAGACCTCACCAAAACCTCCCTAGACCTGCCCAGACATCACCAAAACCCCCCTAGACCTGCCCAGACCTCACCAAAACCCTCCTAGACCTGCCCAGACCTCACCAAAACCCCCCTAGACCTGCCCAGATCTCCCCAAAACCTCCCTAACCTGCCCAGATCTCACCAAAACCCCCCTAGACCTGCCTAGATCTCACCAAAAAACCCCTAGACCTGCCCAGATCTCACCAAAACCCCCCTAGACCTGCCCAGACCTCACCAAAACCCCCCTAGACCTGCCCAGACCTCACCAAAAAAACCCTAGACCTGCCCAGACCTCACCAAAAAAACCCTAGACCTGCCCAGATCTCACCAAAACCCCCCTAGACCTGCCCAGACCTCACCAAAACCCCCCTAGACCTGCCCAGACCTCACCAAAACCCCCCTAGACCTCACCCAGACCTCACCAAAACCCCCCTAGACCTGCCCAGACCTCACCAAAACCCCCCTAGACCTGCCCAGACCTCACCAAAACCCCCCTAGACCTGCCCAGACCTCACCAAAACCCCCCTAGACCTGCCCAGACCTCACCAAAACCCCCCTAGACCTGCCCAGACCTCACCAAAACCTCCCTAGACCTGCCCAGACCTCACCAAAACCTCCCTAGACCTGCCCAGACCTCCCTAGTCCTACCCAAGACCTCTCCAGACCTCCCCAGATCTCACCAGACCTGCCCAAAACCTCCCCAGACCTCCCTAGACCTCACTCAGACCTCCCCAGACCTCACCCAGAGCAGCAGGACATGTCTCACAGGATCAGAGTGAGAAAGACTCCCGTCGCCTTTCATTTCCAATTAAAATCATAATGTTGTTGGTCAAGTTTAGTCCTGAATTGGTCCATTTTTAGTTTATAACATAGTTTTCTTTCTAAATCAGGACTAAACCCACCACTAGATCCAGAGCAACCCTTGAGTTATGATTATTCCCTGCTTTAATTCTGTTGCTTTAAAAATACGTCTAAACCCAGGACTTACTCAGAGTCAAAACGTACAAAGATCACTGACACAAAGCAGTCTTTATTGTTTATTTGTTTATTATCAAAGTCTTCAGATGCATCATGTTGATTCCTGTTTGTTAAAGTGTGTAAAGTTCTCTGTAGATTCAGCTTCGTCCATTATTCCTCTGGCCTCCGTCGATCCACAGTCTGCCCCTTTTACCCCCCTCCGCCTCCTCCCCTCGTCCCATCTGCCCTCTCGGCCCGCTCTGTGTCGGTATGAGCTCAGCCATCGCAGGAATGGACCCTGGAATTTCTTTTGTCTTTGATTAGTTTCGCTCTTCGGCCGTGGCTCCTAGAAAAGTGTCTTGTGTCGATCAGCTTTAAAGAAACAAGACTTAAACAGCTTCACATCAACACTTTTTTACTTTTTATTGAACTATTCCACACGTTATAATCTAAAATCATTCCTCAACATGTTTTCTTCCATTATTTTTTGTGAAATTCTGCCAAAAAACAAACCATTACAGAAATTTTTCAAATTTACTGAATTAATTATTGCCCAGTCATGTTTACACTGTATATTTTATTATTTATTATGATAGAATATATTTTATTGTCAATTTGTCTCGGACTCTTGCTGTACTTTTAATGCTTTACAATAAAAACAGACAAACAAATACAAAGCAACATTAAAGCTCCAGAACCTGATTTATTTATTTTTGTCCCAGTCTCTCCTCCAATAGCAACCTTTACTGATTATTTTATTGAAGAAAATGGAAAACCGGACCAATTTTTCACCAGAAAATACTAATACGTTTCATTAAATCGAAGTTTAGAGCTGATCTGAAACTTTTAATTTACTCATTCATCTAAAAGTAGAGTAAATCCTGGTGATGTGAGTCTTTTTCTGTGTAAACATAGAAACAACATGATCCAAGACAAACACACTACAGTGAAAATAAAGTAAAAAAACAACGTAAACATTAATTTGTGTGTTACTTGTGCATTTTGTCGACAGTGTCCTACATTTAACACATTTTTTCCTTCAAATATGACGCATTTCTTTGAGAAAACACTGTGTTTCTGTGTTTTTCTCTCTGATTTTGTCCCAGGTGAGGTTTATCTCTGTCCAGTCAGTGTTTAGCTCCACCTTTTTGAAAGTGGACCACACAGTATTATCAGACAGTACAGTACTTTCTCTTTGTGACACTGCCAAAGCTAATGTTCCATCGAGCAAATTCACACAGTTTTAAAGAAAACATTTTTACTTAACCTCTCGAACTCTGACCTTTCTCCAAATATGGAACCCTCTGGCTCCGTCGACGGAACATAAATGACCTTTGGAGACTCTGTTTTAACACAATAGATGCATGGCTCCTGCTCAGCCCACTCTTTTCTTGCGTCTGTGATCGATCCCGCTCCGTTTGGGCAGCACCCCTCCCTCATTAACCCTCCGTCCGGCCCCGACTCAATCAGCTGTGGACAGAAAAACAGCCCATTGTCTGTCCCAGAGCCGAGAGACCAGCTGACGAGGAAACACTGACGTATTTGTGTGTTTTAAAGTCTCTGAATGCCATTGTCGCCCCTCCTTCGGTCTTTACACACGCCTTTCTTTGGACTGGGGTTTGTTTTGGTGAAGACATGCAGACAACAACAAGGACTGGCATTTCTTTAGGGCAGAAACAATCCTGTCTACGCCTGGACTTCCATCAGTTATGCTTCATTAACCACAATAAAACAGGACTAAATACCAGAGCTGTGGACTCGACTCATAAATCTGAATAATTCTGACTCGAGAAAATGTAAAAAAGACTTGTAACTGGACTTGGACTTGAACCAAAGACTCAGACTTCACTTGGACTTGAACCAGACTCAGACTTCACTTGGACTTGAACCAGACTCACTTGGACTTGAACCAAAGACTCAGACTTCACTTGGACTTGAACCAAAGACTCAGACTTCACTTGGACTTGAACCAGACTCAGACTTCACTTGGACTTGAACCAAAGACTCAGACTTCACTTGGACTTGAACCAGACTCACTTGGACTTGAGTCTCTGAAAAGACTTGATGTTTCTCCAAAGATTAAAAGAATATTATTAGAAACAGTTCATTTTCTTCAATAGTTTGACAGATTACACAGAGTTAAGTGTTACTCTCATGACGCTGCCTTCAAATGCTCTCTGTAAAACTCAGCGCTACAGGGCTTTACAACCAAAGAACAAAAAGCAGCCACACATTGAACATCACTGACACCAAAGAATAGAAAACATCATCAGGACAATACTTTTATGACTAAATATTCTATAGAAATACAAGTCTATTGTACTTACTTTATAATTTTTACTTTAATAAATACAAATTTAAAAGCTTACATTGTTTAATTTTAACATAAAAGACTCAAAAAGACTTGAAACCTTGAAGTACATGACTCTGGACTTGATAAACTATAAAAGAAGAAGATTGTTTCTGGTTTGTTCCCAGCTTTCTAAACTCCCGACAGAAAAACCTAGAGACTCACTCTTTCATTTCAAAAGTTCACAAAGAAATCTAGAATCAGAAAAAGCTTTCACACTTTGTTTTGTTTTTAACCACGTGACTGCTCTTTAAATCCAGCTCAAATCCTCAGAGACCAGACTTATCTTTTGTATAAAGGAGTAAATAATCATCATCTGTTGTTATAATAATAGTGTGTAATGGGATAAAAGCTGTAACAAAGAGACAATGAAAGAAACCCACTCTTGTTTCTGTGATTAACTCGTGAAGAGAGTGACGGTCATTGTTTTCAGTAGATGTCAGTCTGCGTCCGTCCTCGTCGGATTCTTCTGTCAAAACACCGTCTGAAAGCCTCGGGACGAAGCGCCGGAGCCTGATTTCCTCCGACAGCTCCGACAGACGACGTGTAACTGAGATAAACGCCGCACAAAGCCTTCGAACGCCTCAGCTCCAGCGCAAACCCAGCTCTGAACCCACTCAAGAGAGAAGACCCAGAGGAAAACTGCACCTGCTTTCACTGGGCTTTAATATTCATCACTTTATTGATTGATTGATTGGACAAAATGGCAAATTTAAATTTACTACGCTTGTTAATTCATCTTGCACCATTATTCTATATTTCACATTTGTTCTAAAGTCTGAGGACGTACAGGTTAAACATTTGAAGCTGATAGAATATAATTGATTCCATTTCGTGTTTTATCTTTATTTTCAGCCTGATTTCAGATCTTTCTCAAATGAAGCGGTTCATTACTGAAGCTGAAGGTGCCCTTGAGCGCTGGGTGCTTAACCCCCCGCCGCTGCCTACATCTGCTCCGTGTCCCGTCGCCGTCGGACCGTGTCCCGTCGCCGTCGGACCGTGTCCCGGATGGAACTGTGTGTTTAAAGGTGCATCGTGTAAAATGAAAACGAGCTGAACTGTGCTCGACTCGGTTCTGAACCTCTTTGACTTTGTTCTTTTCTCTCGTTCAGATTTTATCCAACAACATAAACATTTTCTTACATGTTCTTATAATAATAAAATATAGATGCTTCTGTTGTGATCAGTACATTTCATGAAACAGGAGGAAAGTTTTTACAATAAACCAAACACTATCTGCTCAAAAAGGAAAGAAGAAAATATTATTTATTCACACCTTTTTCTCTCATTAAAGAACATATATAGTTAAAGTTAAGCCCATATATAGTTATACAAATAATATATAATAAATAAATAAATAAAGCTATTTATACTCTATCTACAGTATAATGAGTAATTAGGTCTTACACCACAATACTTTTGAATAATTAGCAAGAATATAACCATAAATAATATATTTAATCATTAATTAACTGTATATAAATAGCTTTATTATAGCTGTGTAAGTAATTATGTTCATAATATATAACTTTAGAGATTATAAAGCCTTATATTGCAACTCTATCACACACCATCAACGGTAAGAAATAAAGAGATTATAGTGAACCATATAAGACATAAATACACACTGTTCTCGGGCCCCACTTTAATGAAATGCTAGTCCACTGTGCTCCAACATTTACTACCTCCAGCCACAGACAGGGGGCGCTAGAGGATCCACACACAACACAACCCTGTAACAGACACAGGCTTTTAATCCATTTAATTCATGTTCCATCAGAGTTTTCAATATAATAAATGTCTGATTCTTAATGGAGCTATGTTCATTATGAATATTAAAGCAGAACCATGGACTGTGATTCTCTCCGGGGCCCCTCCACCTCCGGGGCCCCTCCACCTCCGGGGCCCCAGCTGTCCTCCCTGATTCTCTGCCTGTGTTTGTGGTGTAGCTGCAGATGTATTGCCCCTGTGATGTATTTGCTGACCACAACAGAAGCCTCTCGTGGACGGCACCTGTGTTTTCCTCTTTTCCGTTCGTCATCGTCATAAATCCAGAGATGAATATTTTATCTGTGTCTCCAGACTCGGGGCTGAAAGGAAGTGCTGAGTCCTGTTTCCAGCGCAGTCATCACTCACAGCCTTTATCATGCTAACAACGCCAGGCAGGAGCTATTGTGGACTAAATATCATCATTAATCCATTTAGATCATTACAACGATGTTTCCTCCAGATCCAGACGAGGATTCAGTCGTTAGAAAACAGCTCTAACGGAAGAAAAACATTATAGATTAAAGAATCTGAATGAAATGAAGAAATGTAAAGTCCTGGAAAATGTCATAACGTCTAAAAATGTCAGATTCCAATCACATTTTTAAATATTGTACATCATTTTCATATGTTTTAATTCTTATTTGTAGTGATGTTATTCTCAGTTCTGCAACAAAACCATGTTACACTTTAATAATTCACTTTCTGCTTTAATTTTTAAAACTAAATGGAGCTGTTTTGTCTGAATAAAGAAACTGGACGCCTGCAGTGAACATGATCAGTGTTCAGACAGCGCCATCGTGTGGTGAAAGGTAAAGATGCATGACCCAAAGCTTCAGGACTTCTCTTTAATTAAAATCTCTGAGAATAAAGTCTTAACTCCTGCAGAATCCCAGGACCTTGTTTTATTTTTGAATAACTGTGTTTGTTTTGATGCAAATGGTATAAAATGTGTCCAGGTTGTGTATTTTGGGATAAATTTAAATTTTTCATGAGTTTCTTTTCTTCTTAAACCTTTTAAACTAAATAGTTCCTGTGTCCCTTCAGCATTTTTTGTGCCATTGACCCTCATTCAAAATGCATTTTGTGATGTATGTTTTTAATTTATTTTATTTTTTTTTTCCATTTCCTGGTGTTGAAATCCCTGAATGTTTCCATGGCAACCATTAAAAACATGTTTGTGTCAGTCCAAGAGACTGTATTTACATGCATCTTTGCAGAAAAAATAAAAATTGATCAGAATCAATGTTGCTGCCAATTTGGGACACTCCCCGACTTGGATAATAACCATCAGTAAATATCATTTTGCAAATATGGGAAAGAAAAAGTGAAAGATAAATGCTAAAAGTGGCATAAAAAACGTGCTTAAAAAAAACAGAAACTTTATAAATATTTGTTTTTATATATATTTATAATGGCATTCATTAAACAAAATGAAGCGACCTCCAAGAGTTAAACTTTTCACAGATCAGTGGTATTTGTCTGAAAGTCTGAAGCAGTAAAGTGAGTAGTTTTGTCCTAATGCAGTGCTGCGGTTGTCCTGCAGAGGGAGCTGTTGACCTGGGCTTGTTTGGATCAGCTCAGTCTAAACAGAGAACAGCTATAAACCATTTAAACTGGAGCTGGATCAATGTTCTTTACTGACTTTGGGAAAGAAGACTCTGAAAGAAATAAAGATGTACGTCCACACTTTTTATCTGAGCTGAATTATACCAAATAAATGACAGAAACACACTCTATTTACACATTTTTCTGCACATCACACATAAAAACACAGATCTCTGCTGGGTTTGGCCACATTTTAAAGAACTTCTATTGGTTTTTGAATGAACTGAGGCCAAAGGAGCTTCATTATTGGCTTCAATCCTCTTTATTTTGGCTCATACTGAACAGAGAGTGTGTAAAAAGCAAAGCTACATGTTACAGAGCAGGGTTTAATCTTTACCTTTAGTTTTATTTGTGCTCTTACCACATTACTGCCTGTTCTGGGGCTGTTGGAGCCACTTCGCAGCAGCGTGTGGAGCATTAATGCAGAAACACTCTCAGAAAAGTGTGAAGTCCTGGTTACAGCAGGCTCCTCGGCTCCTTTATGTGTCTCTCTAATAATAGCAGCTCATTAACACTCGGCTAATGACTCCTGGCCGTGTTAATGGTTTGATAAGATAATTATTGGAGGAGCTAAACCTATTTCTATCTCAAACATTCCCCTCTTTCTTCTTAATGTCAAGAGGAGCTTTTTTGGTGCAAACAAATTCACCAATTCTCTGTTTAAGAGTCTTTAAAGCTGCAGTAACCTTTCCTGCTTCTTTTATTTAAAAAAAGGTCAAACCAGATCAAATTTTCACCACAAAATACTAATACGTTACATTTAATCAAAGTTTAGTGTATTTATTCATGTTTAATTTTCTCCCTGTTTCTCTATTTTTATCTTTTTTGAGTTGTTTCTCTGTAAAATAAGACGTATTTCCAACAGAATAACCCATTTCCTTGGTTTATTTCCTTGTTCCTTTGTTGTTGACATCAGTGTCGACCAATGGGAGCGCTCCTTTTTACCTGAAGTGAGCTGTGATTGGACAAAATCCTGCTGTGGGCTGATCATTCTCATTTTTCAGTCTCATTTTTTCAGATGATTCAAAGTGATTCAACTGAAAAACTAAATGCAATGGGAAAAAATGAGGTAAAGGACTTTTTATGAGATATTTCTGGTTCAGAAAAATGTTTTAAAAGTGTAATCTACAGCTTATACACGTAGGAAAATAAATAAACTTAATTATTCTGATACATTAAACAGGAATTAGATGCTGTTGCCAAATAAACTGGTCCTTGGCTTCATTCAAACATGATCCGTTTGATTAAAAAGTACCTGAAGTGTTCTTGGTTTGTGTGGTTTGTGTTGTGCAGTAAAGCGACTGTAACTGCTGTGAACATGATTAATGTGTGTGTAACCCACACCCCCCACAAACCTCGGTCTGTCTGAACCACCTCAGGACGACATGTAGACAACCTCCGACCATGTCCCGCCACAACCCCCCGTCCCGTAACACTAGTGTCCCGCTCACATTCCTGCAGCGCTCAGATCTGTAGCAACGACCACTCTTCTGCTGCGTTTACTCAGAAACGACCAGAAAAACAGAACGACAAAATAATACCACACAAACTGTAAACGCAATCAACAGATTAAAGCTCCACTTCCTGATGTTCTTTTTTTGTCCCTGTCTCAGACTCTCCTCCAAAAGCAGCTTCTCTTTTATTCAAAAATAAAACCAGACCAGTTTTTCCTCCAAAATACTAATCCATTTGACCAAACTGAAGTGTAGAGTTTAGCGTTAGCTTAGCTGTGACTTCAGCGTCAGGACGACAATTATCTCCTCCTCGTTAAACATTACGTGATTGAATTGACAGTATTTATCTGTGTTTTACGTTGCCTCCCTTTTCTCTGTTGATGCTTTTCTTTTTTCAGCTGTTTCTCTGTTAAAAGACATATTCAGCTGAAAATACACTTTATCTGCAGCTATTCAACTTCCTGGAACGTCATGTGACAAGTGTCGACCAATGGGAGCGCTCCTTTTTCCAGCAAGGTTTTCTGTTCCTGAATAGAGGTTCTCATCTATTACAATCCCTTACAATAAACACTAGATGGATCAGAAAGACTGTTTTTACACAAATGATTACTTTTACAATAAACTATTTGAAAGTGAGGGCTCTTTTTCCAACTTTAACGATATTATACAGACATGTCTCAGCCCTTGTTTTTGCTCATAACTCACCTCTTTTTGTCCTTTTAACAAATATCACAACAGCTGTATCACAATAATGTACATTTATTTCTGCTGCTACTGTATTTCTACTTATATTTACTTTAAAGAACATATTTAACATTTCTCCGTCCATCCTGATCCGTCTCTTAATGTGTTTGGCTTTAATGATGTGTGTCCTGCTCAAGTGTCAAAGAGGAGAGTGTGTTGAAGCCGGAGGAAACCGGACTCTGCCGACGGAGCGGGGCGTGTGAACAGACCCCCGCCCCATTCTCTCGGATCATTTGATCGCGGGGCATTTACAGTCAGCGTCTGGCGGCCGCTCGGCTTCGTGAAGTGACGAGAGCAACTGTTGGGGACGAGGGTCAGGTCGGGGCGGGACGGGGCGGGACGGGGTACAGTCTGGGGCAGGACCGGGGCGGGGTAGAGTCTGGGGCAGCTGGAGCAACACCAAACACAGACGAGTGAGTTTAATGAACAAGACGCGAGGAAGAAGAAAATATCTGACATTGGGGCTGTTTTTATCGTCCTTCTTCAAAATATTAATGATCAATCTCCTTTTCACTGGATTTAGTCTCATTTAGTTCATTTTCGAGTGTGGATACATTTAGTCTTTAGTTTAATTTAGTTTTCATTCTCATTAATTACTGTTTATTTGGTTTTTGTTTCCCACACATTGGTTTAAATCTTTCCTAACGCTGGACAGAAAACAAGAAGCAAAAGAAAAAAAAACAGAAAATGTTTAAAACAGAGTTGCTCCGTGAATTAAAACAATCTTCATGAAACTATGAGTCCATAAATTATTGGAAACACGTGCAGCTGCTTGAATTTAATGCTCATAAAGCTGTGGATAAACCAGTTTGTTCGACTCTTTAGATTCAAATCTGTGTATATCTCACACAATAACAAACTATAGTGTCTCAGCTCAATGGAAACACAAGAGTCTTCTGGAGAAACTCAACCAAACTGAGTCTTTTTGAACCGAAACAAGTTAAAAATGAGTCTTTTGTGACTAACCTCCGTGTTCTGCGACTCTGTGAATGAGAAAGAGCTGTGATTAAAGTGCAGCCCGATGATCCCTGTCGCTCTGGAGCTGAGGCCGAACACAACGACAACTGCAGCCATAAGTCAGAGCAGCAGCCTCCTGTGTCTCACTGTGGGACACTTAAATCCTCACAACTGTCTCTGGGACGAACCGACGGCTCCAGGCCCCTCTCTCACAGTCAGACACTTTATTAAAGCAACCCTGAGTAGCTTTAATCCAGCAGAGGGCGCTCATCCCTCCGCAGCAGCAGCCATCTTTATTTAAGTAGAGACGTTTAGTTGGTTTAGAAAGAATATGTCTTCTAAAATGGTGGGTTATTTTAGTGTGTTTTGGACAAATAGAACTCAGTAGGGTCCAGTGTGTCGGTCTGTCTTCTTTATTTTAAGCGTCGTGTGGAAAAGCCTCATTAAACTCATTATTTTTGAGATGCATCGACACATTCACTTCTTATTGCAGAACAAAATCCTCTCACTTCTAAAAGCTGGAGTTGGAGTCGAGGAAGGTTTGTACAAAAACAGAAATAAAAGTAACTTTAAGACACTGTCGGTTATAATCAAACAGAATTATTTGAGTCGTATTCAGTGAACACTTCTCAAACACTACGTTACAAGACTTAAAGTAGTACCATGTAACTTTTAGTCCATAAATATATCATCTCTCTCTCTCACATTGATGAATTTTAGACTGAGATCAGTAGAATCAGGTCTGTCTCACTGACACAGCGCCCTCTGCTGGACACAACCCTCCTGGAACTGTCCCGGGACTTATCTCCAGAGATTAATGAGGCTCTACCAAACGACTCAGAGAATAAAGAAGATAGATCAATAAACTGGAGCCTACAGAGTCAGGTTTGGACTAAATACACTAAAATGACCCAAAAGACACATTCTTTTTCCAAACTTGGATATTTTTGTAAACAAACATGGCCGCCGCTGACAGTACTGTTGCACAGAGAGGGATCAGCGCCCTCTGCTGGACTACTACTACTACTACGACTACGACTACGACTACGACTACGACTACGACTACTACTACTACTACTACTACTACTACGCAGGAAAATGTTCAAATGAAATATTCCTCGAATGAAAGAGAAATGATTATTTTTTTAGGATTCTTTTTTATGAGTTCTCACAAAATACTAAATGTTATTGAAGTAAATGTAACTGTCACTAATGAAACTCTGGATGTAAAGTGGGGAGTCTTTTTAGTTTTTTTTTGTTAAACTATATATTCTTACTCATAAAAGGTCCAGCAGTACTTCAATATAACTTTGAGGAATCTAAATACAGCCAATAAACACAACGCGGCTGTTCTCAGAGACATTTGCAGCAGAGATGATTTCTTCTCGTCTCTCGTGTCGTTGCGGCCGACCGCTCGTTGTCTTCACGCTGAACACATCCGATCCTCGTCTTCCTCCGTCTCTAATCCGCTCCTGAGGTTGGTGTGTTTGATGAGACCTCTGCAGAGGCTTTTATTGTGAAGGGCGGTGCGTGTTTGTGCACATGTGGTGACAGTGTGGCCTCTGTGGGTTCTTCAGACACAATACTCAACACAAAACTGTGTCATTGACTTTCTCTGAGCTCACGGTGAAGACGACGATGATGATGGCAGTATTTCTCTTTAATGACACGGGTTTACTGCTCGACGACTGAGGAAGTTCATGTCTGGGTTCATCAAAACTATAAGAAATGCACATTTGACCTCAAGTGTAGGTCACATATGAGTTTATTTTGATCTAGTGCTGTTCACAAGTAAATCTTGAGTCTTTGTTTAAAGTCCAAGTCAAGTCTAAAGTCCTATTCTTCAAGGTTTCAAGTCTTTTCGACACTAATATTATGTTAAAATAAAACAATGCAAGCTTTTAAATCTGTATTTAACAAAAAAATAACAATAATAGATAGACAAGTGCTTGTATTTGTAAAAAAGTATTGTCCTAATGATTTTTTCTGTGCTTTGGTGATCAGCTTTTTGTTCTTTGTTTGTAAAGCCCTGTAGCGCTGAGTTTTACAGAGAGCATTTGAAGGCAGCGTCATGAGAGTAACACTTAACTCTGTGTAATCTGTCAAACTATTGAAGAAAATGAATATAATATTTTTTAATCTAAAGTCTTTTCAGAGACTCAAGTCCAAGAAGTCCAGTTACAAGTCTTTTTACATTTTCTCGAGTCAGAAGTCTTTACATTTGTGTCTCAAGTCTGTCTCGAGTCCACTTCTCTGATTTGTTTTAGTGACTTTTCAGTGACAGGTAGAAAGTTGGATCTGATTTGTGGGTAAAGTAGTTGAGCATCGTGATATTCTCCAGTTGAATCTGTTCTCTTCTCGTCGGGTTTGACTCCGCTCAAGGTCACGTCTTATCACAGCGTCTCTCTCTGCCCTCGTCGTATCGTGGAGTGTGTGAAGTGTAAAGATAAGGCCTGAGCGCGGTCACAGATCCTTTGTTCCAGAGTCAAACACAGCGGCTTCATGGGAACTGCTCATTAATGAGAGCGTGATTCACGGCTGTGGCTCTGTGTCCCGTCTGAGGCTGCTCTGTCATTAGGACTTTCCCAGACTTTAACAACCCGACCGCTCCCAGAAACAGCTCCGGCTCTGACGAAGCAGCAGCAGTAGGTCCTGGGATTAACGCGGTCTTCGTCACCTGGAGGAAGGCCCGCCGTGTGATGTGGAGCCACCCAGGTTTCATTTTCGAGAGCAGCAGAGGCTAACCACATGTTGTCGCTGCATTAAACACGTCCGATCCTCGTCCTTTCAGACTCTGATCCGGAGGCTTTTATTGTGAAAGGCAGCGTGTGTTTGTGCACATGTGGTGAGTTTAACACGGAACAGTGATGTCTGTGGGCTCTCGACAAACAACAGAGTTTAGACAAGTGCACAGAGAAGATGGAGGACGGGGTTTCACAAAAATAAACAATAAAGTTTTATTCAGAAAAAAAAGTAAAATAATAAACTATAAAAGAGCAAAATGAAAAGTGAAAAAACAGAAGATAATTCTAAACCAGACCAGACTGGACTAAACCAGACCATGTAATCCCAGACAAAACCAGACCAGACTGGACTAAACCAGACCATGTAATCCCAGACAAAACCAGACCAGACTGGACTAAACCAGACCATGTAATCCCAGACAAAACCAGACCAAACTGGACTAAACCAGACCATGTAATCCCAGACAAAACCAGACCAGACTGGACTAAACCAGACCATGTAATCCCAGACTAAACCAGACCAGACTGGACTAAACCAGACCATGTAATCCCAGACAAAACCAGGCCAGACTGGACTAAACCAGACCATGTAATCCCAGACAAAACCAGACCAGACTGGACTAAACCAGACCATGTAATCCCAGACTAAACTGGACTAAACCAGACCATGTAATCCCAGACAAAACCAGACCAGACTGGACTAAACCAGACCATGTAATCCCAGACAAAACCAGACCAGACTGGACTAAACCAGACCATGTAATCCCAGACTAAACTGGACTAAACCAGACCATGTAATCCCAGACAAAACCAGACCAAACTGGACTAAACCAGACCATGTAATCCCAGACAAAACCAGACCAGACTGGACTAAACCAGACCATGTAATCCCAGACAAAACCAGACCAGACTGGACTAAACCAGACCATGTAATCCCAGACTAAACTGGACTAAACCAGACCATGTAATCCCAGACAAAACCAGACCAAACTGGACTAAACCAGACCATGTAATCCCAGACAAAACCAGACCAAACTGGACTAAACCAGACCATGTAATCCCAGACAAAACCAGACCAGACTGGACTAAACCAGACCATGTAATCCCAGACAAAACCAGACCAGACTGGACTAAACCAGACCATGTAATCCCAGACAAAACCAGACCAGACTGGACTAAACCAGACCAAACTGGACTAAACCAGACCAAACTGGACTAAACCAGACCATGTAATCCCAGACAAAACCAGACCAAACTGGACTAAACCAGACCATGTAATCCCAGACAAAACCAGACCAGACTGGACTAAACCAGACCAAACTGGACTAAACCAGACCAAACTGGACTAAACCAGACCATGTAATCCCAGACAAAACCAGACCAGACTGGACTAAACCAGACCATGTAATCCCAGACAAAACCAGACCAGACTGGACTAAACCAGACCATGTAATCCCAGACAAAACCAGACCAAACTGGACTAAACCAGACCATGTAATCCCAGACAAAACCAGACCAAACTGGACTGAACCAGACCACAACTACTTGAGGCAATAAAAGTCCAGCTAAAATCACTTAAAATCTATTAATGTTGAACTGAAACCATTTAGAACCTGTTCAAGTCCAACTAAAACCAATGAAAACCTTTCAAAGACCAACTTAAACTCCATAAATCTTGTTAAAATCAAACTAAAACTGCTCTAGACCAGTTCAAGTCCAACAAGAAGCACTTAAACTGTATTTAACCTGAACTCAACTCACTTTAGACCTGTTTATTTCATAATAATTATTGTACATTAAGAGATAGTTCTGGTGCTGCCTCCGTTTTAAGGAAGGGCCTGATTTGTTTTTTTATTTTTCAACATTTAAATCGTGTTGTTTGATCAGTGGCTTGTGAATGGAGCAGGTTCCGACTTGTCTCTAACTACAGCCCCATGATCCACGACGAGAGCTGCTCCTCTTTTTCTTCGTTCGTGTCGATGTGCAGCCTTTTGTCGCTCGGAGGCTGTTTGCGTGCGACGCTTGAGTGGATTTAAACTCAGATCTCAGGCACATCCTCTTCCTCTCCAGATCAGATCACATTACTCCAGGTTCCTTTTTCAAATCATTAATCACTTAATACGCAGCTTCCTCGAGCATTAAACAAATACAGCAAGTGGAAATATGCCTCTCCTCGGGGCAAATACCTGCAGCTCACTTCCACAATGTCAAACTTTAAAGATTCACTGCTGGTTTTTGTCCAAATTAAATGAAATGTGTGGGGTTTTTTGTCCATCTTCGTCCTGATGCTGTAAATGTGAGAACTTTATCGTCCATTACCGAGCGTCAGCGGAACAATAACAGAGTCCTGAAATAGATTTAAAAGCAGGCTCTGACAGATTTACAGTCGACACATAAATAACTCACTTATTACAATCCACAACGACACGAGTCGACAGGTGTCTCTCTTCATTCAAACCCTGATCTACTCCTTTGTGTTTCTACTGAACTGAGCCTCGACGCCTTTACGTTTGTGGAAAATGACACAGTATAATAATAATAATAATAATTAAAATAATAATAATGATAATAATAATAATAATAATAATAATAATAATAATAATGATAATAATAATAATAATAATAATAATAAATAAAATAATAATAATAAACAATAATAAAATAAATACACAAATAAATACATACATAATAAAGTAACTCATAAAAGTAAATAGTCAAAATAATAAACTTTATTTATACAGCGCTTTTCGATAAAAAAAGTTCAGTGCACAATATAATAAAATAAAATAATAAAATAATAACAATAATAATAAATGCAAATAACACACAAATAAATAGTACAAATAATTTTTTTTTTTTTTTATGTTGCACTTTTCAAAGTTACAAAGTGCTTTACAGTGAAAGCAAGACACAAGAAAAAAACAAAACAAATGCACAAATTAAAATATTAAAATCATCCAAAAAAAACCCCAAAACAATAAAAAAACAGACTACAGAGACAGATTTGTACAAAATACACTAAAATGGCCCGACTGAAGACATGTTTTGTCTTCTTAACTTGCCGTCTTAAACGTCTCCACTGAACAAAGATGGCTGCCTGGATGTGCGCCCTCTGCTGGATGTGTGTCAGGACTCTGGGGGACACTCTGGGGGACACTTATTTAAACCATTTTAAATAAAGATATATTTGTGTTTGGAATAACTCGATATAATTCTGTGTGTGTTGCAGATATAGACTCAATAACAGGTTAGTTTAGTTTCATTCAGAGAGAAATTATTACTGAAGAAAAAAACAAACAAACATTGAAAATACATTACTCTTTATATTTTAGACTAAATCTATTGTAGATACATTCGACTAAAACTAGACTAAAACTCATAAGCATTAGACTAAATTATGACTAAAACTAAAGCTCAGATTTAAACAAACATTGAAGTGTTTTTAAAGTTCAGTTTAACCCAGCTCCAGGTGAACAAACCTCTGAGAAGGATGTGCTTTTGTCTCAGTTTAAGCTGGAGTTAAACAGGTTCAGTTTTTAGAGACAAACAGAACAGATCTGTCTTCATTAAAGCTTCATAAACTCACCACGAACTGAACTTGGCTCAAAGAGAAAGAGAGTATTGTCACAGAAATGAAAGTAGGAGTGGCACATTATAAACACCATCATGTTCCTGTGGAGATTAACAGTGAACACATGGAATAAATACAATAAAGGAAAAAACAAAGTGTATTCATTATATTTCTGATGCGAAACTAAAAAACGAAAAAAAACTAAGAAACTAAAAAACCCTCCCAGTTTTAGACAAGACCATAACACAATGAACAGAGACTAAGACACTGGGCCTTGTTTATGAAGTTTGGACAAAAAGCATTTTGGAGAAAAAGGTGTCCCTCACACGATGGAACTAAAGTAAAACATGTTTGTGGGACTTAATGTAAACTAGAGAAGATCAATCTAAATTAAATGAATATTTGGTCTGAGTTTGTCTCAAAACAGAAACAGTTTGAGCTGTTCCTCTGGACTAAACCAGACTAAACCAGACCAAACCAGACCATGTAATCCCAGACAAAACCAGACTAGACTGGACTAAACCAGACCAGACTGGACTAAACCAGACCAGACTGGACTAAACCAGACCATGTAATCCCAGACAAAACCAGACCAGTCTGGTCTGGTTTTGTCTGGGATTACATGGTCTGGTTTAGTCCAGTCTGGTCTGGTTTTGTCTGGGATTACATGGTCTGGTTTAGTCCAGTCTGGTCTGGTTTAGTCCAGGTCCTTCTCAAACTGTTTCTGTTTTGAGACAAACTCAGACCAAATATTGATTTATTCAGAATTATCTTCTGTTTTTTCACTTTTCATTTTGTAAAATAATAAAAATAAACACACTTCTAGTTTACTTTACTTTTTAAATCCACTCCTGCCTTAAACCTTTCCTCAGAACTGTATATATATATATATATTTTATCACAATAGCCCTTCTGTTTTCAGGGCTGATGTTGATGTAGGTTGTTCTTGTGAAGCTGAACCATGGGAAAAGTGTAAAGTTAGATCCTATTCTAAATGAACCAGAGCGTAATGTGCAACAATAGAGAAGGCATCCATCAGCAGAGACACTGGGCTCGCCCTCGCTCTCATTATGTGATTATATTGTGTGAAATGATCTGAATAGAAACTAGAAGTGGATCTATTTGTGATGTGCGTTTCCTATTTTACATCAGGCCCCGTCACGTCTCATAAATCTATTAATATCAGAGTGAGACTTTTCCCACAATGCTTCGGTGCACGTCCACACGTCGGGGCTTCGCGTTATCAGCAGGAAAGCGTCTCCACGAAGAAGGAAACGGCTCCGTTCCCACCATAACTCAGCCCCGTGATGAATGGAGGAAAACCTTCAAGGACTCTTCTGATGGAAAACCTCACGTGGTGTTTGTAAAATGACAGGCTTCACGTTCTCACAAAACCAGACTCTGATACGGAACGGGTTTACTCCGAGTGACCTCCGCGAGCAAAGTCACAGAGAAATCAGTCGAGTAAACTACAGGGCGGCGCTTTACGGACGATAACGGCTTTGTTCTGAGGCTTTGAGTGTTGAATAAACACAGTCACATGGTTTATGGAGTATTCAGTGTGGTTTGAGAGAACAGACACAGCCTAAAGTGAGATATTATATGGAACTCAGTGTCACATACGTCCACAAAGTCGCTTTTCATTTTAGTTTTGCACAATGGAAAGAGCCATTTCAGTTTTAGTGCTTCCTACAACTGTCTCTGTGAAGATTTACTGGTGTCCAAACCTCATCCTGGACATTTTTGGTGTTTTTTTTAAATTTATTTTTGCATAATGTTGTCAGTGTTGCAAATGCAAGTGACATAAAATGTGTTCAGGTTGTGTATTTTAGGGTAAATTTAAATTTTTGATGATTTTTAAGTCTTTTAATGTAAGATTTAGATGTTAGCCGAGGTTAGCCGTAGCATCTGAGACAGGTGTTGAAGAAAACCAGGTAGACAGCTTTATTTAAGTCACTAAAACACAAGGACACAAACCAACATGGATTCCCCTCCACAAAACAGACAACCCCCAACAACAGCCCTGAACCCCTTTAAATAGAACGGCCTAAACCACTTAAACCCCAACAACAGGTTAATTCATTCACCCTTATTTGCCCCATAAATATTCACAATAATTTAGAAACTTACAGAAATATATTTCTACTGTCCTTGATTTCCTGTTCCTAAAATGTTGCTGAACCTACACATTATAAATATTAAACAGGATTCTTTCCTCTAAACCTCCCTCTGGGTCTCATGGTCTGGTCTGATCAGGTCCATTAAGTGCACCTGTCCTGAACTCTCACGGCACACCTCCATGAACCCCACCAATGAGCTCAAAGAAAAGAGAAACAAGCAAAGGATTTCTGTGGTTAACAAACTAAATAGGATCCAACACAAAGAACAACTGATTAGTGTAATTAAATTAATAATAAATGGAGGTATGTATTGGGGTAGAATGACATTTGTGAATATTTAACACTTAAAAAATAAAGTCTTTCTTAAAAAATAAAGTCTTTCTTAAAAAATAAAGTCTTTCTTAAAAAATAATTGCACCTGTTTCTCTTTGGCATTTTTTGTCCCGTTGACTCTCATTCAGAATACATGTTTTCAACACTTTTTTAAATGTTATTTTTCATTTAAATCCCTTAATGTTTCCATGACAACCTTTAAAAAACATCTTTTGTGTCCCAGGAACCAGGAGGAATTAGTTTAAGAACAACTTGATCAGAATCAATGTTTTTTTGAGTCTCTCAGACTTGGATAATAACACCACAAAATTCACATTTGAAGAAATGGGGTGAAAAATAAAAACTAAACTAAACAAAGAGACTTTAATTGCTAAAACTGGCATTTAAAGGGGTTAAACATTCAGAAAATTCATAAATAAATATTTGTTATGTTTGGTCAGAGCTGAAGTTGATAATGATATTAAAAAAAATTTAATAAATGAAAGAAAAATGTCTAAAAGAGCCTTTTTTGTGACCAATGGTGGAGCACAAAATGAAGGAATCTCAAAAAGTTAAAGAAAGGCCAGATTTAGAATGGTTTAAAAATGTCCAACAGCTGGAGTCCCTCCTGATATTTTCTGAGCTGTACGTGACATATAAATAAACACTTTTATTTTCACTGATCAAACAATTATTACAGTAATTAAAAAACAAACAAAAACAGAGCAAGTTCCTTTTTTTTTATGTTTGTTTCTTTTTGACAATAAGAAATGTGTTGCTGAGATCTTTGTTGAGAGCAGAAGAAGATGAAATACAGAAAAATGAAAGTTAAATTACAGTAAAATTCAGCTGCTTTTGAACATGATAACTTGTTTTTTGCTGTTGCTAGAGTCTCATTTAGTTTTAAACTCGTATAAAACAATGAGAAATACAGCTGCTTCTGTCGCCACAGTCCTTTTATGTCAAGTTCTAATAATTCTGATTAAAGAGTGTTGGTGTTGAATCTGGTGATGTTTTTAATGCTTATAAATAACTGGGACCATCTGTGGACC
Source organism: Rhyacichthys aspro (assembly GCA_036850595.1). Classification (NCBI taxonomy): domain Eukaryota; kingdom Metazoa; phylum Chordata; class Actinopteri; order Gobiiformes; family Rhyacichthyidae; genus Rhyacichthys; species Rhyacichthys aspro. The sequence goes on from CM072169.1 coordinate 21,213,266, forward strand.
ATAAACGCAGCACCATTCACACAAATAACTGCAAGACGTAATAATTAAGCAGGACTTTCTTCATCGGAAAGCAATAACCCTAAAAAACATCTAAATAAGTGTGTGAAGTAAATCTGAGGGAGTTTCCCAAAACAATCCCAGTCATGTCTTAATTATTAACTGCACAAAGGTGAATTATAGGCCTCTCTCTGCAGCAGCCTCGGAAATAAACTCCACAAACGGGACTAAAGTTTAAGTTCACAAAGATTTGGATTCATACTTTTACTTTTTACGCCACAAAATGTTCAGTTTAAATAAAGAGTTGTGATAAAAATAGAAATAGAACACGGAAACACCACAGAAACTGAGATAAGTGATAATAGTCCGGTTTAAATCATATTATGTCAGCAGTTTCCATTGGCTTTTGACCTTTCAAGAGAATCTTTTTTTTTGTTAAGACACAGATGTTCTTCATAAAAATTTGTTTCTGATAAAGTCTCAGTCACAAACTTAATTAAAAGACTGGACCTGATATTTTTTTCTTCTAAAACAGTCTTGATTTATATTTATTTATTGAAACAGTCTTTCTGATCCATCTCCTGTTTATTCTAAGGGATTATAATAGATGAGAACCTCTATTCAGGAACAGAAAACCTTGCTCAAAAAGGAGCGCTCCCATTGGTCGACACTTGTCACATGACGTTCCAGGAAGTTTAATAGCTGCAGATAAAGTGTATTTTCAGCTGAATATGTCTTTTAACAGAGAAACAGCTGAAAAAAGAAAAGCATCAACAGAGAAAAGGGAGGCAACGTAAAACACAGATAAATACTGTCAATTCAATCACGTAATGTTTAACGAGGAGGAGATAATTGTCGTCCTGACGCTGAAGTCACAGCTAAGCTAACGCTAAACTCTAAACTTCAGTTTGGTCAAATGGATTAGTATTTTGGAGTTTTATTTTTTAATAAAAGAGAAGCAGGAGAGGTCCCTAGACTGATTTTGGAGGAGAGTCTGAGACAGGGACAAAAATAGAAAATCAGGAAGTGGAGCTTTAATTGTGACCTATAATTTCTGATAAAATGGATTTTTCATCAAATACCTTAAAACTTTTGTTGTGGAAATAATACAAAAACATGGACATTTATTTTAATATGTGGAAAGCAGCAGGTTTGTGTTCTATTTATTGTTGTTTTTAATCAAATGCTGATGACCGAGTGGTGTTTTATAGATAGATAGTGCTGTGTTCTTCTCTGTGAGGCCTGAAGATGCACTCACTCAGGTTTATTATCAGGGTGTGGTGTTCGGAGGCAGACGGCTGAGTCCAGGACAGAGGCTTTAAGGCAGAGGGTGGTGTTTACTGCATTAGTTCAGACGATAATCAGAGCTACTTTTGGCTGGAGTTTGGAGCCGGAGACGCTGCTGATGAGAGGGACGCTGGGTTAATGACAGTCAGAGCGGACTCCACAGACGCTGGGTTCAGTTTAATGTGGGCTGTGTTCACCTGTGTTTACCTGAACTGCAGAGAAACGCCCACAAAGAGAAGGAGTCAAAGTGGCCTCTAATCTGAAAACTCACACCAAAGAAGAGACCGGAGCCTGTAGTTCTCCGGCGCTCCACTAGGGGCAGGCTCCTGAAGTGAGACGGCTTCAACAAACACTTCATCATCATTATTATTATTATTATTAACGCAGGGATCGCCCAGTTACAGTTAATCAGGATTATTTTTGTTAACGCCCGGTGTAAGTCAGAGTTATAGTCATTTTATAAGTCATAGACACAAAAATAAAGGGAGTATATTGAATTAAATAATAAAAACTAGAATAAAAGTAGGATAAAAGCCAATTATCTCTTTAAACCAGAACCAGCCCCAGATTAAACCACTGCAAACTCAGATTTAACCACAGTCTTCTTCTAAACACAACTGTGAAAAAGTATCTGCCCCCTTCCTCATTTCTTATTTTTTTGCACTTTAATGTTTCAGATCAAGCAAATTTAAATATTAAACAAAGACAACCCACAAACACAAAACACTTTCAAAGTTTTTAATTTATTTATTTGACATTTAATCATTTTTTGTCCATGTTTTGATTTGGAACAGAATGTGCAGTGTTCCTGAAACTGAAAATAAAAGCTATTATAAGGATTTTGAGATTTTCTCACTTTTTAAACACACTGCTGCCATTATAAACAACTGTATATGCTATTTGTTCTTTAATTTGGTTATTTCCACGCTTTTATTGTCCTTTTATTGTCCTTTTTTATGATTAAAGTGTGGTTTCCTTCCTTTTTACTGCTTCTGTTTTCTCTTTAAGCATCATTTTATCCATCACTGTCCTGACTGGAGGCTCCCAATCAATAAAACCACAAGAAAGTAATCATTTTTAAAGAGAAAGCAGCCAGACTCTGAGTGACAGAAGCGCTACCGTATAAACCGTGTGAGAGTCTAGTGCTGACAGAGCGTGACCTGAGCTCGACACGTTAACACCGAACACGCCTTTCACATGAATCACACGCCGACATGTTTCCACACACATTTAACCCCGTTTTTAAACCTCCTCAGACTCCAAACGGTGTTAAGTGTTTTTTTTTTTCTTTAAACAAGACACTCTGAGAGGTGATGATTAGCGCCCGAGTCTCCGGAAAACAGCGCGTCGAAGGAAGAGCCCATTCATTTCGTTAAAACCAAAGCTTAAACGTGTAAAGGCAAGAGAGAAGAGGCACAAAGCTGGGAACTGCATCAGCTCCACCGCACGACGGGAGCCTCTTCCGCCGGGAACTGTCTCTTTAAATCCGACGACAATGTGTGGTGTTTTCACTGAGATAACTCATACGAAGTGCTGAAAGAATAAGTCACACACAAAACCATCTCGAGAGCGAAAGGCTGTAATTCACACCCAGCGGCTGTGTGTCACGTCTCGTGGGAAATCACTTTTTAAAACCTGGAAATGACAAAAAGAGGGCGCTCTTTTACCAAATCAAAATCCTGTTGATGAGGATTGTGCTCCAGGCAAAAAAAAAACTAAAAATCATTAGGGTTTCTTCAGTAAAACCAACTGGAACAACACCAACAAATACAAAGTTAATGGTGTCTGTTGTTTACTGTTATTCACTCAAACCACAAATATGAGATGAAATCTATTTTTTATGTGATAATTATATGGTGAGACTAATGATAAGCCTTAGTTGTTTTTCTATAAAACAGGAAGTGAACCGAGGAGACAATCTGTAGAACACTGATCCTGGTTAAAATCCTATCATTATCAGATTTATGGAGTTATCAGATTATTCAACAGCATCATCTGATTATGAGGAATCAGATTAACACCGAGATTTCTCCCGTATCTTTGAGCATGTAATCTGATTTATTTTGTTCTTTTACATCTGCACATGAGTAAAAAAAGAAAAATGTCCCAAAGTTAGTGAAGAACATGAATAAAAAGGACGAATAAACGAAGAACAGCAGCAGCGTGTTTTAGAGACGAATAAACACTAAGACTGTAGTTCAACAAGAGGTTTTTTAAAATAATGGAAGAAACTCAGAAATAAATCTTGTGTGATATTAGAGTGTTTCTGTGTAATATTAGATATATTTGAGCAGTTTTGTGTTTGGAAACTTCTTTGAGCTCACGTCTGATTTTTTGTTGATGAATAATTTACGTCATATTTTTAATTGACATGTTTTTGTGTCCGAAAATGAAACGGAAACTAAATAAAAAGTGATGAATGAGAATGAAAACTCTAACTTAATGTATCAACACTTTTGAATAAAACTGAACAGAGTAAATCCAATAAAAGGAGTCGAGTTGAGAAGAGATCCAATCAGACTCAGCTTTTTCAGACTAAATTCTTATGATATTTAGTCGACCAAAACTAAAAGGATTAAACTAAATTATGATTAAAACTCAATTAAAAGTCAATGATAACGTTCCTTTTAATGGAATGGAAGCAGAGGCTGTGACGTTTTCTTTAAAATCCTGGACGATAAAAAGTAGGTGAAGTCTTAAGTTTGTTTTTACCATTTTTCAGCTAAAATAGAGAGATTACTGCACATTTAGGACAATTTTATGTCTTCAAAGTAAATCAAATGGTTAAGTCCACTATGAGATTTTGATATTTTCTCTTATTTCTGTGATGTTTGAAGAGTCACTTACAACTTCTTTTGGATTTTTTGGCTTTTTTTAATGAGAATAAATGCATTTGCAGCTTCTGTTCTTTCAATCTGTCACTTCACAATCGAATCTTTACTTTTTTATCTGCACCTTTTACATTACTTTTTCCTGTAAGTTCTTATTTTTCCATTTGTCAGAGCGCTCTCCGGTTGAACAGAAAGAAAACCAAACAGCAAACAGCGTGACCTGAGCTGCCTTTTGTGCTAAACTAATCTAAACTACAGTAAAGGCAAACTAAAGGTCATAGTTTGGAGACGGATTGTTGTTCTAGTTTTATATTTTACAGGAAGGCTCTGGTGAAAGGCTCGGAGCGGGGCGTGTGCTCTCAGACTCTCTTCTGCAGCACACGCCAAAGAATCGCCCACTCATGCAGGTTCTTCTGTTGAGTCACCGCCGCTAGTGCCCCGCAGCTACGAGAAAGAGATGTTTATTCTGTGCCAAGGTATTTGAGCCATCGGTGAGACACGGTTTGTCCCGACAAGCTGAAGGAGGCGGCGTGTTTCGGCAGGGCACGGCTTAAACCCCTGTGATGTTCAAACGCAGAACAAACGCAGCCGTATTAATCACTATTAACGCTCTGTCGCTGAATGTGTGTGGTTCGCAACAGAGTCTTGTCTCGGTTTTATTCATTTATTTGCCCCAGAGACAGAAAAGTAAAAGATATGACAATGAAAGGTCAGACTGGAGCTGATTAAAACGTTAACGAGAGTGAAGTTTGAAGCAGCTTTTGAACAGAAAACTGGATTATTCACTCGTACAAACAAACTTAAAACAAAACTACTTTCAAACTTTCTACAAACGAAGACTAAAAATGTCCCTTTTCTCGTCTTTTTCCAGTTTCTGTTTCTCTTTTTGTGCTGTTTGTCTCTAAACAAACAGTAGGATTCTGTGTTTTTCTTGCAGTAATAGGAGCTGACCCCTGTCCATCTGAGCATGTGATTGGACAAAGCCCCGCTCACACTTATATATTACAATACTTGATGATTCAGCCTCGACAAAGTGCAAATTTGTCATTATTTTCAGAATCTACTAATATTTCTGTGAGTTAGTAACAGTCTGTTAGAGTCTGGACCAAAACAACAGCAGTTCAGTGTCTTTAAAGGAAAAATGCACAAGGATTATTATGTTTTACTGTAATGTTCTAACAAAAACAACAAAACAAAGTCACACTCTTTGTAGAAGTGTAGATAAATAACTGTCATCTTCTGAGTTGTGTATTATCCACAAAGTTCATGCATTTTTACCTCGACCTTCTGTCTTTGGACAGACTCCTGATTTTAATGTCTGTAAGTTTTTAATATAAGGATTCAGTCCGTTTGTGCAAATACGGACCACTCACCTTTAACTAAAAACCCTCTTCATAAAAGCATGTCTGTCTCTGTTGTTTTAAACAATCTGAACTAACCTCATCTAGAACCTCAAGAGTCTGAGTAGATACTGATGGAAACAGAACAGAACAGAACTAGGATCCAACCATTACAGTTTATAGAAGACGACGTGTGTTTCAGAAGAACGGGGTCAAGTTTAATCAGTAAAAGCCTCAGACTGGACTCTGTCAACGCGACTCGAGGAGCTCGGGTCTGAGCTGTGTTTAAAACAGATTAATAAGAAAATGAAACTGTGCTGCTGCTGACACTAAACACAGAGACGGAGCTTTCACTATGTCTTCACGGCTCACTATTACTACAACTATTTGTGCACGTTTTTTTTTTTACAAAGGTTTGTTTAGTTTTGTCAACAAGATTCCTGTTTCTACGTCCAACTCAAATGTTCTGTTTGGATTTATTTATTTATCTATTTATTTATTTAAGGATTTCCATTAGTCTTTATTACAGTAAAAGACTGTTGTTGTGCTCCACAGATACATGAATATATATTTAATATGATACAATACAAAATCATTATTATGGTTATGTTTAGGTTTTGATTAATCAAGGAAATACTGACAGAACTAACTCAGGAACAGAGTCAGAGATAAACCATCCCAAAAGTTCATCTGGACTCGGGCTTGGGTTTTAGCCACACTTGAACCGGTCTTTAACATGCTCTGGACCAGGACCAGGACCAGGACTGGACCAGGTCTGAACCAGGAGCAGGACCAGGTCTGAACCAGGACCAGGCTAAACTTGATTGGAGATGTTTAATGGAACAGAAATCAGACCAAAAGGAGCTGGACTTATCAACACCAGACGTAACTCCTTAATTCTGTTTAAACTATTTGGTTCAAGGAAGAGTTCAAACTCAGTCAAACTCTATCTTTTTCTTGGATTTCGGGAGGATCTGACCTCACTAAACACTACTTTAAGGGCAGCTGCTCATCCTCCTGCAGTGATTCAATAAAGTATAATTATTGGAAGAAAAACAAGACACAATCCAGAGATACAACTCCTACGCTGTGGATTAGAGCCGATCTTTAAACTGTTGTTGTTTGGGTCTGGAGCTGATGTAAGAGTTAAAGACATTGAGCTGCTGTTGGTTAAAGCCTGAGAAAGTCACCAGAACAAACAGCAGATAATTATTCAGAGTAAATACCGGTTCCCACAAACAGATTTGCCAAAGTTCGTCACGGATGTTTTAAGATGCAGGTTTGTTAAGACTTGAAAATAGGAAAGGCTTCTTTAACGATGACTTTGAAGCTAAAGCCAGTTTCCCGTAAACAATATTCAGTTGATTTCTCTGGACTTTTCTCTTATTTCCTATAAACACTGTCAATATGTGTAGATTTTGTGTCGTGTTTGTGTTGTTTTTGTGACGTCAAGCTTTGTCCAATCACGTCCTCGTAAACAAAGGTGTTGGAAGGTGTTGGACAGTTTGGTTAAAGTCTTTATTTCAGCAGAAACAGTTCCAGAAGTTAGCTCCTTTCACAGAAAAAGCAGTCGGAGCAAATGACGTTTTATAAAATGGAACTCTACAGTCTCCACACGTCGCTGCTCTCTTAGATCTGAAGCAGTCTGTTTACAAATGTAAAGTGGCTCAAGAGAACATTTAAATTCAAGCTTTAAATGGATGAAATTATAATAATTCATGAAGTTTAAGATTTTGTGGTTAGTTAAAATAGAACAGAAGATGAAGAAGAAGATTAAGAAGAAGCAGCAGAAGATTAAGAAGAAGCAGCAGAAGAAGAAGCAAAAGAAGAAGAAGAAGTAGAAGTCGAAGAAGAAGAAGAAGAAGAAGAAAAGAGTGTGTTTGGAGACAGAGAGAGAGAAGAGGGAAGAGTGAGAGTAAGGACTTTTAATGTTGGTCTGAAGATAAAACTGAAGGAAGGAATGAGACATGAAGGTTGTGTTTGAGAAACGAGGAGAAGATGGAGGCTGATTATTTACTGTAGAACAGACCAGAGGAGTCTAAAGTGGAGAATATTGGATCGACCCAGACGCAGCTTTAAAGAATCTTATCTCAGTGAGTTTCAGAAGTTGTGTCTCAGTTTGTGTCTCAGTTTGTGTCTCAGTTGTGTCTCAGTTTGTGTGACTCTTGTCATGAAAACAGCTGCTCGTCCTGAGTCTGACGCATGAAGAATCAGCCCCGGCACGTCCTGGACTCACAAACACACACATGGACTCACAAACACACACAAACACACACATGGACTCACAAACACACACATGAACTCACAAACACACACAAACACACACATGGACTCACAAACACATGCATGGACTCACAAACACACACATGGACTCACAAACACACACACGGACTCACAAACACACACATGAACTCACAAACACACACAAACACACACATGGACTCACAAACACACACACGGACTCACAAACACACACACGGACTCACAAACACACACACGGACTCACAAACACACACATGAACTCACAAACACACACACATGGACTCACAAACACACACATGGACTCACAAACACACACACGGACTCACAAACACACACATGAACTCACAAACACACACACGGACTCACAAACACACACACGAACTCACAAACACACACATGAACTCACAAACACACACATGGACTCACAAACACACACACGGACTCACAAACACACACATGGACTCACAAACAAACACATGGACTCACAAACAAACACACGGACTCACAAACACACACATGAACTCACAAACACACACATGGACTCACAAACACACACATGAACTCACAAACACACACATGAACTCACAAACACACACATGAACTCACAGACACACACATTAACTCACAAACACACACATGGACTCACAAACACACACACGGGCTCACAAACACACACATGAACTCACAAACACACACATTAACTCACAAACACACACATTAACTCACAAACACACACATGAACTCACAAACACACACATGAACTCACAAACACACACATGAACTCACAGACACACACATGAACTCACAGACACACACATTAACTCACAAACACACACATGGACTCACAAACACACACACGGGCTCACAAACACACACATGAACTCACAAACACACACATGAACTCACAGACACACACATTAACTCACAAACACACACATGGACTCACAAACACACACACATGGACTCACAAACACACACACATGGACTCACAAACACACACACATGGACTCACAAACACACACATGAACTCACATACACACACATGTACTCACAAACACACACATGAACTCACAAACACACACATGAACTCACAGACACACACACGGACTCACAAACACACACACGGACTCACAGACACACACACGGACTCACAAACACACACACGGACTCACAAACACACACATGAACTCACAAACACACACACGGACTCACAGACACACACACGGACTCACAAACACACACATGAACTCACAAACACACACACATGAACTCACAAACACACACACACAAACTCGCAAACACACACATGGACTCACAAACACACACACATGAACTCACAAACACACACACATGAACTCACAAACACACACATGAACTCACAAACACACACATGAACTCACAAACACACACATGAACTCACAAACACACACACATGAACTCACAAACACACACACATGAACTCACAAACACACACACATGAACTCACAAACACACACATGAACTCACAAACACACACATGAACTCACAGACACACACACGGACTCACAAACACACACACGGACTCACAAACACACACACATGAACTCACAAACACACACACACAAACTCGCAAACACACACATGGACTCACAAACACACACACGAACGCACAAACACACACACGACCTCGCAAAGACACACATACGAACTCGCAAACACACACACACACGAACTCGCAAATACACACACACGAACTCGCAAACACACACACACGGACTCACACACACACACACAAACAAACAAACAAACACACGGACTCACTAACACACACATAAACACAACAAAAAGCACACAATGGTTTTAAATGAAGATGATTGCGTCTAAATGAATCATTTGTTAAATCCTGGTAAAACTCCAGTGAGTCTTTGGGAGAAAATGAACTTTGAGACTTTGTAAATCTTTTTTATGAACAAAAAAAACATCTGACTTATTGACTTTAAAAATAAAATAGATTTGTGTTTGAAAGAAGAGAAGAAAGCGCAGCAGCTTGGCCTCGTGAGGCTGATAACCAGCAGCAGACAGAGTTTCAGGCTCAACTCGAAGCATCTGGCTCTGACTCTGTCTTAGATTTGGTTAAAAGCCGAGCTGCAGCTTTGAAGATGAGGCCAAAAAACTGAACCTGCAGCGGGTCGGAGTCAGCTGGAGCGGGGCACGTCCAGAGAAACGCTACTTTTACTCAAATAAACCCGAGACGAGCAGCTCCATGTGATTCTGTCTGATTTATGTCACATGGATCCATTTATAGACCATTAAAACACTCCAGAAAAGTTATTTATATCCACAAACATGAACCTGTGTGTTTCACCTGCTTCAGGAACATCTCAGAAACTAAACACTTCCTACGTCCTTCTGCTTTATAACAGAAACTTTACAGAACTTTATCTATTCATCGTATTATTTCTCATTTCAGAGGATTTTGTAAAACTTCTTTTCTGAATCTGCTCTAAATGGTATTTTTGTCTCTCTTTTGGCAGATTTTGTCTCATAAATCTTAAATAATGCGTCCTCTGTTAAAACCATGACGTAAGAGCTGCTGAGTTATTGTTTCTTTATAAAGTCGTGTTCTTATAATTGACCTCAGACTTTATTAGAGCCTTTTGTTGCACAGCAGCTGGAACTTACCAGATTTGAGAGTTCACAAACTTAAATCAACCGCGTCCTGCTCAGAGCAATAAGATTATATTTAATGTAAAAAGGCTTGGGACTTGAAAAGACTTATTTATAATGTTTTTGAAAACTTTGAAAAGAAAAAAAAAAAAGCAATTAATTCATTTTTCCAGACTTGAACTCATTGGAAACAAATGACTGATCGACTTTTGGCCAGTTTGTTGTTGTTTTTTTAATGCAATCCTTATCATTTCATGTGTTTTTTTTACTGAGTCAGTTGTTATTTTCTCAGTTTCTTCTTTTCCACTGTTTATTCAAAATGAAGAGACAATCTTTCTCATTTTGTCAGAACTGGATGAGAAATCTCAGACCTTTATCAAATTATCTACAGATATTTGTGTTTGTGTATCATTTCCTCTTTTTTTCATCTTTATTAACAATATCACAACTATTTGAGACTATTTAAAGAAACTCTTCTCACTCAGCAGGTGACAAAGACGAGAAGAATCAAGAGAATTACTAATGAATCTGCACATTCGCCACCTACTGGACGGGAGGAGGAATTACAATAAATCACCTTTAGCGTAATCTGTCAAAATGACGGATGGCGTTTAGATTTTTGTGTCACTGCCAAAAAAAAAAAAACCTGTAAGTGATGGAAAATATTTGTTTAAAGTGAGCTCTGACAGTAGGAGCAGGTCTTACAGCCTCTGGGAAGAATTTGTGTGGCCTTCTGCTTCAGGACGGCAGAGAACAGATGATTTTTCTTGTTTTTTTGCCGTGAATCTCAACCTAAATTTACCCAGATTGATTATTTTTAACATTGTCCTCTTCATTGTTCCATTTAGTGATATTCTAGAGTTGTTTAGAAGCAGTGAGGAGATCATTCTTGGTTAAAATAAACCTTAAACCATCCTCTAAACCCAGTGTGTGGTTTGTGTATCTCAGGCTCTGACCTGGAAACTCAAAGGTGAAGAGTCCCATTAATCCGGGTCTGGACTCTGTAGACCTCTCCACAGAAACCACTTAGCCTCTCAGCGTCTGTCGTCTCACTTCGTCAGCTTTTAAAAACCCGCCGACCCGTCCCGACCTCGGCTCAGTCGAACGGGACGGAGCCACAGAGGTGTTACCTTCAAAGGAGACGTCAGCAGAAAACACGGCTCTGAAAGCACTCGGGTTTCACTTAAAGATAAACATCAGAGAATCCAGGACAGGTTTATTCAACGCTGATAAAATTCTCTTTTTTCCAGTTTGACAGATGCAGTTGAACATTAGGAAAACTGTCCTGAAAGATCCTGTCCATTAGTCAAAAAATAAAATAAAATAAAATAAAATAAAATAAAATAAAATAAAATAAAATAAAATTAAATTAAATTAAATTAAATTAAATTAAATTAAATTAAATTAAATTAAATTAAATTAAATTAAATTAAATTTAAAAAAATAAAATAAAATTAATTAATCGACAGGGAATTTTTGCAACGTCTCATCAGCTCCAAAAGTGTTTAGTTTTATCATTAATTAAATAAATCTAAGAAGCTGCAGGGTTTTGTCTTTTTTTAGAGGAATTATAACATACAGTGCCATTAAAAAGTATTTGCCCTCTTTCTGATTTCTTATTTTTTGCACATTTGTCACACTTTAATGTTTCAGATCAAACTAATTTAAATATCAGACAAAGATAACTCAAATAAACAAAAAATGCAGTTTTTAAGTGATGAAAAAGGAAGGAAAAAGCTTTACAAACCTTCCTAACCCTGTGTGAAAAGTTATCTTTGTCTAATATTTAATTTTGTTTGATCTGGAACATTTAATTGTGACAAAAAAATAAGAAATCAGAAAGGGGGCAAATACTTTTTCTTGGGGCTGTGAACAGTTAAACGCCTGAAAATAAGGAAGTAAGAAGAAATCACTGTCAACTCGAGCTGATAAATGTCATTTTTATCCAAGTTTTTTAAGCTTTTTTCAGAATTGACACATTCTTTTATAAATTTTCAGTGTATTTCAGAAACAGCTAATGATAAAACAACAATTATCACAGTTTTAACTCGCATTTTTCTAAATATTCATATCCTCCAGCGCTGTTCAAACAGATTTTACATGTATTTATTTAATCAAACCTTAATTGAAGCCACTGTAGCTCTGTTTTAATCGAGTCTTGCTCTGAACTGTCCGTGTCCTGTTTGTCGTTCTGAACAAAATGTGCTCCATAAATAAACCTTTTAATCATCTGCAGAGTTAGACCTTTCTCAAACTCCGCTAACGTTTTATTCTCTGCTGCTCGAGACTTAAAGCTCCGTCAGAGTCTGGTTGTGTTTTGCTGCAGATGGGTCCCAGAGCAGCGTTTATTAAAACCCAGTGTTTGTTGTTGACAGTGACATGGCCCTGAATCTGACTAAAAGCATCAAGAGACGAAGCTAAACACGATTAAAACACTTCGTAAGAGTCTAGATTATGTAACACCGGACGGCTTCATGTTGCACAGATTCACATTGAAGATTTATACTTGGATTTAATGCAAATATGGGATTGTTTTGGGATCCGTGCCTCACAGTGAGATCCTGTTTTAGTTTTACTCTGATGGCAGCAAAGTTCAAAATGTAGACAGATTTTTTTTTTTCTTTTTCTTTTTCCTGATTTTAATAAACTATGAAGTGAAACACATGTCTCCGGAGCTGAGAGAGGTTTTAAAATGCAACTGCGCCACAAAACGTTAAAAAATGAGCTCAATTTACTACATTTTCATGACACTGAAGGAATTCGAACAAAAAAATGTGTGAAAAATCTTGGAGAAAATGGAGTTGCAGTAAAATAAACGATAATAATGTGGATCTTAGTGGAGCTAAAGCTGCGTAGTGGGACTGGAGCTGGACTAGGCCTTCACAGAGCCCTGCACGAAGCAAATAAAGGGAAACAAAAGAGAAAAAAAGACAAAAGTGGACAGTGATTAATGGGAAATCATCTTTTTTTTTGATAAAGAGACAGTTGATGCTACATACAGCTTTATAACTTCTTGTTTTGGTCTTTATTCTGACTTAAAGCTTCCTTTCCTGCTTCTTTAATTTAAAAAAAGGTAAAACCAGACCAACTTTTCACCACAAAATACTAAAATGTTACATTAAACACTGCGTCGAAGCATTGCCAACATTTATTCATGTTTAATTTGCTGCTGTTTCTCTCTAAAATAAGACGTATTTTCCGACAGAATAACACATTTCCTTCGTTTATTTCCTTTTTCCTTCATCGTTGACCAATGGGAGCGCTCCTTTTTACCTTTTTCACTTAAAATCCTTAATTATAAAGACTAGATCACGTCTTAAGGTCTCATTTTTTCAGATGATTCCTGTTACAATAAACTTTAGGAGATTACACTGAAAAACTAAATGAAACAGGAAAATAATGTGGTAATCCCTGTTTAATGGTGAAATTTACTTAACTAACTCTAACAGCACATTTAGTTTATATTGTTTTGATCACTCTTTGCAGTTTTCAGGTTTTTGTTTTTAGTTTTAGTTTAGTTTCAGATTTAATTATAGTTATTATCTTCTTGTTGTTGCATTTGACCTTTTTTTAATCCAATATAATAATGTTGTGTGGTCCCGACGGTCGGTCTCTTAAAGCAGTAATCATCAGGAATGAAACAAACATTAGTTTAATTTTAGTAATTTGAGCATGTTCCTGGTGCAATGACAGTAGTTGAGTTAAATGCACTGATTTGTGACTGTAGTTTGACTGATCCGTGCAGATAAACAGTCGGTAAATGTTCAAACGACTGGCTCTGTCCAATTATCGCTTCAAATCAAGCAGAAGCACGCAGCAGAAAGCTCTCGGTACGACCGTGTCCTCGTGACAGCAGCAATAAGAAGAGTTCCTCTGTTTCTGGCTCTAAAACAGACAGATCTTGACACGTTTGATTGAAAATTCCTCCTCGGTGCTTTTAAAATCCTGAGGGGAGCAGACAGAGGTGTGTTTTAAAGAAAGCAGTGATGACTCCGAGCCTTTAGTGATGGACACGTAACACGAGTGTGGTTTTAGGAAATTATCTGAGTCTGTGATGGGGAATAATTCAGGACTTTTGAAGAAGGGCAGTGGTGCAGACACGACCAGAGTTTAACAGGCTTCTTTTATGATAAAACATAAAAGAAATTTACTAATTAATCCAAACTGTGGCTGTAATTAATCACGATAAATCACACAACTTTTAATAAACACTGAATCTTCAATTTAACAGAAGGTAATTAACTTTATTTTGAATCATTTAACTTTGCAAACTTTTGTATATTATGTAAATTGTAATAAATTTTACAGAAAAGTATTAAATTTGGATTGTTCACACTTTAAAACTGAGTCTCTATGTCAGTCCAGTCCATAAATGACTTAAAATGAGAAACCTTTATAAAATACAGTGACTTAAAGTGCATTAATACATTCACTTTGTGTCAGAACTTTATTTGAAAAGTCAATTTGTGTGAACATTTAGAACCTTACAGAATATTTAAATCTGTAAATCACACACTCTTTTACTCTTTTCCAGGAACCATCTGTTAATCTCTTAAAGAAGAATATTCCATTTAGCAGCGTTAGCATCGTTAGCTCGAGCGTTAGCCGCGTTAGCATCAAGAAACATTGTGCATCGTATTGATTTCTGGTGACATTATTTTTTGTTAATGTACTGTTGTTGCATTTGTGGTAAAAATAATGATGTTTTGGTTTTAAAATGTGGTCACTCTGTTCTGGACAAAGGCATATACTTCACACAGACGATCATTTACTCTCATATTTGTTTATTATTGGTCATTTAGATCGATCGATTGGTGCATAAAACATTGAAACAGTATTAGAGCGATTAAATGAATCTCTCTGTCCACTGTTGGCCCTGAACCCGGATTTAAAAGGATTCTGTGTGTTTTAATGTTGGCGTTTGTGGTTTTGTGACTGAGCCAGAGTTAAACTAAATCAGTAGTTATTTTTCGTGCCTGTGTCTTCATGTATCTTTAATTAACGTCAAGTGAAGGAATTTGGACAGGACTTGAGCACAGTAGGTTTACAGCTTCCAGCAGTTTCTAAAAGCGCTGAGACTTCTTCATTAAACTGACACGTTCTGGGACAGGAAATTAAAAATAGGAGCCAACTCATCCTGACACTGGAGCTGAAAATAAAACACAAAGACAGGTTGTGTTCACTATCATTTATTTTTGATGGATTACCAGCAAAACATGATTAAAACACAAATACTAAAAATACCTACAGCAAGAGACAGTTCAGTGGATATGACACTACAACCTGCTCAAATCTGAATAAACCTGTTCAAATCCATCTAAAACCTGTTCAAATCCATCTAAAACCTGTTCAAATCCATCTAAAACCTGTTCAAATCCATCTAAAACCTGTTCAAATCCAACTAAAACAAGTTCAAATCCATCTAAAACCTGCTCAAATCCATCTAAAACCTGCTCAAATCCATCTTAAACCTGTTCAAATCTGAATAAGCCTGTTCAAATCCATCTAAAACCTGTTCAAATCCAACTAAAACAAGTTCAAATCTGAATAAGCCTGTTCAAATCCATCTAAAACCTGTTCAAATCCAACTAAAACAAGTTCAAATCTGAATAAGCCTGTTCAAATCTATCTAAAACCTGTTCAAATCTGAATAAGCCTGTTCAAATCTATCTAAAACCTGTTCAAATCTATCTAAAACCTGTTCAAATCCAACTAAAACAAGTTCAAATCCATCTAAAACCTGTTCAAATCCATCTAAAACCTGTTCAAATCCATCTAAAACCTGTTCAATTCCATCTGAAATTTGTTCAGATCCAACTAAAAACCATTTTAGATCCAACAAAAACCAGTTTCCATAAAATGAGTAAATTAATGTTAGAGATAACGTGAGTAAGACTCAAATGAAGATGAAATCTCACATTCAAAATGTAATAAAACCTTCCAAATGTCTTCAGCCCCTGAAAGGATTATTCTTACTCCTGCAGGCCTGCACTGCTCCAAAGATCTACACCTTCACAAACATGTGGCAAAATGGATTTAATAAAAATGTGCTTAAAAACAGCAAATGGATTGGTTAAAAGTGTAAGATGTGAACTTTAAAGAGCGTCTGAAACTGGGCCGGAGTGATGTGTCTGGACCGGGACGTCCTGCCGCTGACGTGCTCACTC
Organism: Rhyacichthys aspro; assembly: GCA_036850595.1. Classification (NCBI taxonomy): domain Eukaryota; kingdom Metazoa; phylum Chordata; class Actinopteri; order Gobiiformes; family Rhyacichthyidae; genus Rhyacichthys; species Rhyacichthys aspro. Next base: position 21,229,796 of record CM072169.1, read on the forward strand.
ATAATTCGAGCTGATTTGGGATTTAATCGAGCATTAAGGCTTTTTGTTGCGCCTCCGGTCGAATGATGACACAGTGATCACTGCACAGCTCTGTCCTGACCTCAGCGTTCAGATGACATGACGTAAGGTCCCGCTCCGGGACAGGGTTCAGGACGGGTTCAGGACGGGTTCAGGACGGGTTTGGGACGGGTTCAGGACAGGGTTAGGACAGGTTTGGGACGGGTTCAGGACGGGTTTAGGACAGGGTTCAGGACGGGTTTAGGACAGGGTTCAGGACGGGTTTAGGACAGGGTTCAGGACGGGTTCAGGACGGGTTTAGGAGAGGGTTCAGGACGGGTTCAGGACGGGTTTAGGACAGGGTTCAGGACGGGTTCAGGACGGGTTTAGGAGAGGGTTCAGGACGGGTTCAGGACGGGTTTAGGACAGGGTTCAGGACGGGTTCAGGACGGGTTTCAGAATGGGTTCAGGACGGGTTCAGGATGGGTTTAGGACAGGGTTCAGGACGGGTTTAGGACGGGGTTCAGGACGGGTTCAGGACGGGTTCAGGACCGGTTCAGGACCGGTTCAGGATGGGTTCAGGACGGGTTTAGGACAGGTTTCAGGATAGGGTTTAAGACGGGTTTCAGGACGGGTTTAAGACAGGTTCGGGACAGGTTCAGGACGGGTTTGGGACAGGGTTTAGGACGGGTTTAGGACAGGGTTCAGGACGAGTTCTGGACGGGTTCAGGACATAAAGTTAATTGTCATGTTCCATGTTGATGTTGGGGATGTCTCTGATTAAATCCGGAGGCTTCAACCTTCTCTTGGTTTTGGTCGTTTTTCTTCCTGACTTTAGGATCTTTAATAAATATCCTTCAGATTTTGTTAGATTTACGTCTATATTCCTCAAATAGAAGGACAGACATAATCAGAGACGTCTCTAACAGCTGTGGACACCCTCCAGAACGGTTTATTATAACTTCCTCAAGAACCATTTAAGTTTAAAACAGTAGCTTCAAATCTGACACATTCATCTTTCATTTTAAACTGATTTTATTTCTTCAAACCCAGAGAAACATAATCCCGGCCGTCGTTAGCGGAGACCACAGATAAACTTTGGGATCGAGAGGTTTCTGAGTTAATCTGAAAGTCTCTGTGATTTTTATTTTCATTACTACTTATTTATCTTTAAACACAGATCTTTACGAGCGGCGCCCGCAGATTATTTCTCCGTAAACTCACTCTGAACTTTCTCTTTCCGCCTCCGGGTGTGTGTTTTTTTTTCTCGTCACGATCAGAACTGAAACCTCCAGCGCAGCTTTGTAACTCCTCCAGAGCTCGGGGAGAATACGCCGAAACACTAGAGCCACTCCTCTTCCTCGGACGTCGCCGCTGCCGATGAAGAGGAGGAGGATTCTGGGAGTTACGGCGTTCCTCTCTGAGTCGGGGCTTGTCTATAAAATGCGTAGCCTTGGGTGGTGTGTGGAGCCAGGCGTGTCGGATAAAACTATTCACGTTTCAAAAGGCGATGAAATGAGTCAAACGTTTCCACTGTAATCTCTCCGAACAGACTGGAGCTTTAAATTATACTTCAGGACAAATGTTTACAGCGTTTTATGTCGTTCAGATAAATCACAACAATCAGGAAAAGATGGGGTTGAGTGAAAGGTTAAAGGTTGAGAGTGAAAGGGTTTAGTGAGTATTTTATAACTTTACAATCAGTTCTGATCTGTAACAGCCCAGAGTTAGATCAGCTTCTGTTACAGAGTGAGGTAAATAACCAATGAAAACCTGTTCGAATCCATCTAAAACCAGTTCAAATCCATCTGAAACCAGTTCAAATCCATCTAAAATGTGTTAAAATAACTAAAACCTGTTCAAATCAATCTAACATCTGTTGAAATCCATCTAAAACCTATTCAAATCCAATGAAAATCTGTTCAAATCCAACTAAAACCAGTTCAAATCTGCCTTAAACCTGTTCAAATCTGCCTTAAACCTGTTCGAATCCATCTAAAACCAGTACAAATCCATCTAAAACCTGTTCAAATCTTCCTAAAACCTGTTGAAATCCATTTAAAACCTGTTCAAATCCAATGAAAATCTGTTCAAATCCATCTAAAACCAGTTCAAATCCATCTAAAACCAGTTCAAATCCATCTAAAACTTGTTCAAATCCATCTAAAACCTGTTCAAATCCATCTAAAACCTGTTCAGAGCCAATTAAAACCATTTTCCATAAAACGAGTAAATTAATGTTAGAGATAATGTTTGTAAAACTCAAATGAAGATGAAATCTCACATTAAAATTTTAATAAAAGCTTCTAAATGTCTTTGGCCCCTTAAAAGATTCTTTTAACTATTGTTCCATTCTCTGTATTTCATCAGATCCTCTCAAAACAGGTTTTGTGCTGGATCTACCTACACCTTCATAAACATAAACCTACGACATGTAATCTGTAAAATGTAATCTATGTAATCACTGTAATCTCTCTGAACAGACTGGAGCTTTAAATTATACACAAATGTTTACAGCGTTTTATGTCATTCAGATAAATCACAACAATCAGGAAAAGAGGAGATGAGTTAAAGGTTAAAGGTTAAGAGTGAAAGGGTTTAGTGGTTATTTTTGGTTCTGATCTGAAACAACCCAGAGTTAGATCAGCTTCTGTTTCACTAAAGCTCTCTGAGGGTGTTTTCAACCCTGGAAGTCACTCAGTATTTGTTTGGTTCAGTAACTTTAGCTTTCACACACATTTATGAACCAGGTCTCTGAACTTCCTTTAGGTTCAACCCCAATCCTCTAACTTTAGAAACCTAGACATTAGTGAATAAAAAGTCAAAAAAGAGCTGTAAATATGAGAAATATGAGTTAACAGAGAAAAAAAGAGTTCAAGATTAAAAGAACATAAAACGGGACGTCTTTTTTTACACGTTTTTAGTTATAAAAGAGTCTCAGACGTGTTGTTTTTTAGAGTGATGTGTAAAAATATCGTAGTTCATTTGTTCTTGGACTTTTGTCTGAAACATTAAAGTTTAGCTCTGGCTCTAGTCCTGGTTTAATCATAGTTTAGTCTTTGTTTAAGCAGTTGTTCTGAAAATATAACACAAATATTTGAAGAATCACTGCTTTAAACCAAGTCCTGCTCTGACAAAGGAGGCGAGGTGCATATAAATCAGTTTTTCTGTGTTGATCTATTGGGACAACGGCACAAGAACAGTCCAAATACTCCTGTAGCTTCACCTAACTCCACACGTAAACACCATCCTGTTGAATTAGGATTAAAATGCCGCAGGTGGGGCTCCGAGTCTGGTTCCTTCAGCTGTTCAGGACGGGCCCGACCTGCTGAGAACCTCCTAAATCACGCTCTGCTCCAGCTCTGTGTTTTGAGTCCGGTCTTTCTTTGAAGTGCGGCCCCGGCCTTTGGTCCCGGGACGGTCCGGGCCGCGGAGAACATCTGGGAGCGCTGAGCCGGAGCGTTTGGCAGGAGCCGCTGTTGGCCCCGACGGCTCTCCCACGGAGCGGCTTTCATCTGCGTTTGGACGAGGCTCGGTCGGAGGAGCTGCAGCTGAGAGGCCCGGGCGTGGTTCGGGCTCCTGCTGTTTCCAAAACGAGGGTCGGCTTCCCTCGACTCTCGACCGACACTGAGCAGGGGTCAGCTTTGGAACGCTAACGCTAATGCTAATGCTAATCATGTTGCAGAAAGACTGGACCTCAACAGAGTTTCCTTGAATGCTTTTAAATCTAAACTGAGAATTCTTGAGGCCTTGAGGTTTGTTTCTTCCTGTTTTCTTGTCTTTGTGTAATTATGTAACTGTATTTATTATTTGCTGCTGCTCAATGGGACTTTCCTCGCTAAATGAAGGTTAAATAAAATAAAATAAATAAAAATAATCAGACGTGGCCCCACCAGAAACAGCTTAAAGCCTTTCTCATTCACAAACAAAACTGTGAACATTAGATTAAAACAAGTTTAAAAAGATATTTCACCATAAAAAACACCTCCAAGTCTCTGGTTGCACTCTATACAATGATTTATTACAAAATAAAAAGCGACTAATACATTTTCGGTTACCTTTGTTTGTCTTTGTCTCCTTTTATTTTGTTGAAGGCATTTGAAATTAGACACTTCAAAACAGCTTGATTCATTCAGACTCAGACGACTTAGGGGTAATTAATTTGAGCAGAAAATAACACAACAATCAACACTAAACACAGTTGGAAGAAAACATTGATGTAATAGAATAAATAAATATAAAATGATCTTCTTAAAAGGGACATTGGTTGAAAAAAACAACACTTTGACGTACTTTCTGCGTCTAGAATTGTGTGTGTGTTTCTGAAATAAAGCAGCCACTCTCTACACTTTCCTCAAAACCCGTGAGTTTATTGCTTCAAACTTCTTTCAACATAAAATAAACATTGAAACAGACACAGAACATGAAAACTACATCTATTCTAATGTATTCCAAAAGTAAATGTCCTGAACTCACTTACGTTTTTATTTCTGTCGTGCTTCAAATCTCCTTCCAGCTTTAAATCATCTCATCATAAATCTGTGCGGCGCCTGGAGGTGAAGTGAGCCCGGCAGGTATCAGGTGTGAATACCTGCCTAATGGTCGTAACCTGAACGAGGCAAATCATGAACAGCTCTGTAGGTTTGTTTTACTTCAACAATCGCTCAAATGCAAGAAAAAACATACATTGTGTGAATATAACCCCTCACTGCTTTAGATGATATGATAATGTGAGGTATTTCTAGTGAAAGAAGGAAGAAAACGACAAAAATATAGCCTCGAGGAGAAATGATTATGTCACAGAAGTCTGCACAAAGCATGACACTAAAATAAAAACAATAAAACACGTCTGTCTGGCTTCAAACCAACGGCTTCAGACTCGAGAAGGATCCCAAACAATAAGAAAGACATGAAGAAAAGAGAAACCAGTGTGTTTTCGTCTGTTCTGTCGTGTTGTCGTCGGATGATGTGCCACGGTGGTTCGTTCTCAGTTAAACATCAGCGAAGCCTCCGTCGTCTCCACGGTTACGGCTCGGCGTCGTTTCAACGATCCAAAAAGTTGAGCGTTAAATGAGCCGCAAAAACCGAAAACAGACGAACGACGTTGTCCGAACACGTAGAAGAGAGACGGAGCGTGTTAAAACTGAACCGTTACCAAAGGTTAATTATAATTCTGCACAAATGTATAAACATATTGGAGTCAGCGACGGGTTCTTAAATAGTCTCCAATAAATACAGCGTTTAATACAGCTCCATTATCCTCCACCAGAAAGACAATTTAGATCATAATACATTTGATTTTGTCCAAATAAAAAACAAATACAACAACTTAAGGCAATTAAAGTCCAGTTAAAATAGGTTAAAATGTATTAATGTGGAACTGAATCCATTTAGAACCTGTTAAAGTCCAACTAAAACCAACGAAAACCTTTCAAAGACCAACTTAAACTGAATAAATCTTGTTAAAATCAAACTAAAACTGCTCTAGACCTGTTCAAGTCCAACAAAAAGCTCTTAAACTGTATTTAAACTGAACTGAACTCACTTTAAACCTGTTTATGTTCAGAATCATCACTAGAGAAACTATTATTTATGAGATGGAGCTATACAGATATGAAGTTATGGAGATAAAGTACAGATAAAGCAGAGAGAGTCTATTCTTTCACTGGCTACATCTGTGAGAAATAAAATAAAATAAAATATAAAATAAAATAAAATAAAATAAAATAAAATAAAATAAAAAATATAAAATAAAATAAAATAAAATAAAATAAAATAAAATAAAATAAAATAAAAATAAATAAATAAATAAAGCAGGGTGGAAAAAATGAAACTGGGTAGTGCCAGTACTTTTAATTTAATAATGCTACTAACTTGATGCCTGCTCCGGGATTTGAACTCAAGACCTTCTTATTGAGAGTACAACTAACATTTAAAGTTCTTCTCCCTGTTTTAAGACTCAACCTAATCTTTTATAATAATCTAAGGCAACACTGGTTTATGTTTTGAGTGTTTCAGCGTCTTATAAAAGTCTGTAAACGTCGACTTGTTTGTTGGAGACTCTCAGTTTGACTCAGATCTTGTTTCATGAACATTGTGCCGTCACCTGATCCCGTCCTTTTCTTATTTTGCTTTAGTCCAAGTGGGTCACACAGCAGCGAGCGCGCCCTCCGTGCACGTGACCTTAGCCCCGACCCCGGCTCCGACCGGGATTCCTCGCACGTTTCCCATTCTTCCCGAAACAACCCGGAGTTAATGAACACACGCCGCGTCCCGGGCCTTTTCTGCAGCTGCTGCTCTTCACGCAGCGCGACCCAGAGTTAATCATTTCCCACAGAGTCATTAACGACAGATGGACGCACGCCAAACACGCACCGCCTCGGACCACAATGCACCGCCTCGGACCACAATGCACCGCCTCGGACCACAATGCACCGCCGCTAAAATACAGCCGCCATCGGAGGGAGCTGATTGGCTGAAGAGGGACGGTTTATTCAGTGAAATACTCTCAGTGAAGTGCACCAGGATATTTTAATTTATATCTCAGGAAAAAAATGTAAAAACAAACTATGATGTTGCCCAGAAAAATGTATCTACGACTGGGATTACATGGTCTGGTTTAGTCCAGTTTGGTCTGGTTTTGTCTGGGATTACATGGTCTGGTTTTGTCTGGGATTACATGGTCTGGTTTAGTCCAGTCTGGTCTGGTTTTGTCTGGGATTACATGGTCTGGTTTTGTCTGGGATTACATGGTCTGGTTTAGTCCAGTCTGGTCTGGTTTTGTCTGGGATTACATGGTCTGGTTTAGTCTGGGATTACATGGTCTGGTTTAGTCCAGTTTGGTCTGGTTTTGTCTGGGATTACATGGTCTGGTTTTGTCTGGGATTACATGGTCTGGTTTAGTCCAGTCTGGTCTGGTTTTGTCTGGGATTACATGGTCTGGTTTAGTCCAGTCTGGTCTGGTTTTGTCTGGGATTACATGGTCTGGTTTAGTCCAGTCTGGTCTGGTTTTGTCTGGAATTACATGGTCTGGTTTAGTCCAGTTTGGTCTGGTTTTGTCTGGGATTACATGGTCTGGTTTAGTCCAGTCTGGTCTGGTTTAGTCTGGAATTACATGGTCTGGTTTAGTCCAGTCTGGTCTGGTTTTGTCTGGGATTACATGGTCTGGTTTAGTCTAGTTTGGTCTGGTTTTGTCTGGGATTACATGGTCTGGTTTAGTCCAGTCTGGTCTGGTTTTGTCTGGGATTACATGGTCTGGTTTAGTCCAGTCTGGTCTGGTTTTGTCTGGGATTACATGGTCTGGTTTAGTCCAGTCTGGTCTGGTTTTGTCTGGGATTACATGGTCTGGTTTAGTCTAGTTTGGTCTGGTTTTGTCTGGGATTACATGGTCTGGTTTAGTCCAGTTTGACCTGGTTTTGTCTGGGATTACATGGTCTGGTTTTGTATGGGATTACATGGTCTGGTTTAGTCCAGTCTGGTCTGGTTTTGTCTGGGATTACATGGTCTGGTTTAGTCCAGTTTGACCTGGTTTTGTCTGGGATTACATGGTCTGGTTTAGTCCAGTCTGGTCTGGTTTTGTCTGGGATTACATGGTCTGGTTTAGTCCAGTTTGGTCTGGTTTTGTCTGGGATTACATGGTCTGGTTTAGTCCAGTTTGGTCTGGTTTTGTCTGGGATTACATGGTCTGGTTTAGTCCAGTTTGGTCTGGTTTTGTCTGGGATTACATGGTCTGGTTTAGTCCAGTCTGGTCTGGTTTAGTCCAGTTTGGTCTGGTTTTGTCTGGGATTACATGGTCTGGTTTAGTCCAGTTTGGTCTGGTTTTGTCTGGGATTACATGGTCTGGTTTAGTCCAGTCTGGTCTGGTTTTGTCTGGGATTACATGGTCTGGTTTAGTCCAGTTTGGTCTGGTTTTGTCTGGGATTACATGGTCTGGTTTAGTCCAGTTTGGTCTGGTTTTGTCTGGGATTACATGGTCTGGTTTAGTCCAGTCTGGTCTGGTTTTGTCTGGGATTACATGGTCTGGTTTAGTCCAGTCTGGTCTGGTTTTGTCTGGGATTACATGGTCTGGTTTAGTCCAGTTTGGTCTGGTTTTGTCTGGGATTACATGGTCTGGTTTAGTCCAGTTTGGTCTGGTTTTGTCTGGGATTACATGGTCTGGTTTAGTCCAGTTTGGTCTGGTTTTGTCTGGGATTACATGGTCTGGTTTAGTCCAGTTTGGTCTGGTTTTGTCTGGGATTACATGGTCTGGTTTAGTCCAGTTTGGTCTGGTTTTGTCTGGGATTACATGGTCTGGTTTAGTCCAGTTTGGTCTGGTTTTGTCTGGGATTACATGGTCTGGTTTAGTCCAGTCTGGTCTGGTTTTGTCTGGGATTACATGGTCTGGTTTGGTCCAGTCTGGTCTGGTTTTGTCTGGGATTACATGGTCTGGTTTAGTCCAGTTTGGTCTGGTTTTGTCTGGGATTACATGGTCTGGTTTGGTCCAGTCTGGTCTGGTTTTGTCTGGGATTACATGGTCTGGTTTAATCCAGTTTGGTCTGGTTTTGTTTTGAGACAAACTCAGACCAAATATTGATTTAATTTAGAATTTTCTTCTGTTTTTTTCACTTTTCATTTTGTAAAATAATAAAAATAAACAGACTTTACAGTTTACTTATATCTACTCTTCTTGTCTTGTTCTCAATAGACTCTGGTTTCATTTAGTGTCGTCTTAAATAATAATAATGACACCAATATCAACTGTTTTACAATAAAAGAAGAAAAAAAAAAGAACCACAAAAAACAAAACAAAGAGAATTTTGGTATAAAATACTTTAATAAATAATAATCCCCTAAAAACAAACAAAATTTCCACAAACAAACCAAGACTTTTACCAATTTTTGTACAAAATAATAACATTTTTCTGCACATTCAGCCCCTGCACTGAGACCAGGGCTTTGGTTTTTATTTCCAAAAGCAAAACATGAAATATAAAAACATAAATCCATCCAAAAATATCAGATTCTTTTTCTTCTGTGGAGGCTAAAGGGAATTAGTGCAAAAACAGAGAAAAACAACAGACAGAGGCAGTGAATCCAGTTAAAACTACACACTGTGAAAATGACTCGTTCTGATTTAAATAAACAGATTTCCAAATGTTCTGAACGACAACAACGCAACACGACTCAAAGTCAAACATAAGTCCACGTGAACAGACGGGTGATAAGTTTGATTTATCTTTCGCGGAGTCCGGCCTCGGAGTTAAAGCTCGGGGTTTTTATTCTCCACCGAGCGACCGGCCTCTGAGCTGTCAACGCGCCGTAAAGACTGGATCTGAGCTAAACAGAACAACAACAGGAGTTCAACCCCGTCCGGACCCCGTGACCCTCGAGGAAAATAGAAACCAGCAGAAAACTGAGAACAGGAAGCCTCCAGATGAGATTTTACTGTTAACAAACATAAAGGCATCTGAGGAACATTTTATTTATGAACTATTCAGTGTTAAGTTTGTGGAAGAAGTTGTTAAAGGGTTGAAAAGAAAGGCATCTACGGGATTCTGGACTGATCTGAGATGAGTTTAACCAGAGTCTGAGTCGACGTGAGGCTGGAGTAGTGTCTGTTTGGTTCAGAAAGTGAAAGGAGTCGTTTATTATTGTACATTAGCGTAACTCACCTGAAGCGCTCCCTCTTACTGCTCCTGGGTTTATCTGTGGACACTGGGCCTGAGCGCTTTTACAACATATTTGTGGAATTAAAGAGTTTTTGAACGATTAAGTGTGTTATAAAAGTCCAATTTCTACAGATCACCAGCTAAAAAGAGTAGTTTTAGTTTCAGTTTAAAGCCACGAGCAGATTCACTTATTTTCCGTATTGCACACATTGTTTGATCAGATTTTCTTTTGTGGATGAGCATCAGTGTGGTTCACGTGGAGAGGCCTAAAAGAACATTTAAGAGCATTATATTGACCTGCTCTAATTGGAAAGCGTCATGAGACAATGTGATGATCTGGGAATAAATGAAAGTGAATTGAACAGTTCAGAAAGTTATCAATATATCATTATTATAGGTTTTATGCAATGGATTCAACACAAGTCCTGCCTTTGAGACCTTTCCTTCTCCTTTTTTTCCAGGAGTCAGGCTGAATATAGTCAACATCTTATAGTTTTATAGTTTTATAATTTTACAGTTCAGTAAAACTAATCTTCAAAATGGTCTAATTGTGGATTTGGGAACTTTCAGACCTTTATCTCATCAACAAAACAGACCGGAGTTATACTAATCCTTGTTAAATCTGACAAAAACAAACAGTCAAACTCTCAAGGTGTAATTTTCTGTTTATATTAACTTTGGAAATGTGTTCAAACCAATGGGACACAGTCTGAAATCTGTATAAAACCTGCCAAAGTGTCACACGACACTGAAAAACGGAATGACATCATTAAAAAACAAAAAAAACTCAGAATATCTATGATACAAACATCACATAAGTTACTCAGTTCAAATATACACAGCCATTTTTCATATTTACAATTGTATTTACAGAGAATATAACCTTGAGTGGTGCAGGAGAAGAGTCTGAACCAGAATAAAGTTCCCTTTGAGTGATTTGAAAGAAAGAAAAAACAGGCTCAAGGCACTTCTACAAAAAACAAATACTGAACAAATCATCACAAAACAAACAGAAGCAGTTTAAGGACTTTCAGCTGAGAGCGGTTCACAGAGGTTTGGAGGAGCAGACAGGAGCTAAACATACGATAAACACAATAAACGCTAAATATAACTGTGTCAGGTTGTGAAATATGAGACGGTTTGATTAAAAACACACCCAACTGCTTTTGTTTTTCTGAAAAATTCAAAAACACCAGTCTCTGTTGAAAATAAGGCATCATTTCTGTTTAAATAATGCTGTACAAAGGTCTTTTTTTGATTGTCCTTAAGGTTTGTGATTTAAAAACAAATGCTATTAATCGTCCAACCATAATCGTGATAGAATTATGATAAAAACTAAAATGAAGGGTTTGGTTGTTCATTTATAAATCTGTATTGTAAGAATGAGATGGAACCTAGCTTTGTTCACACGTTTTTGCAAAGTGTTGAGCTGGAGTCATTTGTGACGTCACAAAATCTGTAAAATCCTGCAGGAAATACCAATCTTTAGGAGAAAAATGCTCCAGGATCAGACTTTTTGATATGAACCAAAAGCGTGCTCCTGTCTACTTCTCCAAACTGGGTCAATTTACCCAGAATCCTCTGTGAATAATTAAATATATTAAGCTTCAACATAAAAAGATGCTCTTTAATGTAAACATCATGATACGGTGGATTCTGTTGCCAACTCTAAAACTCTGCAAATAAAGCTGTTTTTTTTTTTTTCTTTTTAAATTAAATAAAAAGACAATAAGTAGAAAAGGCCCAAGGTAAGTCTGGGCTAAGGCAGACAGGAACCAAATGCACCAAACCAAAGTCTGAAAACAGCTGCCAGTGAAACGTCCGAGCGGAAACCAGCGACAGTTTGTAAACAGGAATCTCCAAAAGCAGTGATTTTTCCAAAAACGATCCGTGTGTCAGTGTAAATGCTTGTTTTTACGCTTCTCGAAAGGTTTAAAAAATAAAAATGACTCCAGAAAACGAGTTCATTCGATTCAAACGAGTGAAATCTTCCATTTTGTAACGTTTTCATACGTAATGGTCTTTGATATCTTCGCTGAGTTTGGCCGCGTTCAGGTTTTTGCAGCGGTTGTCTTTGGGGCTGTAGGACGTCCGATGCGGCGCTTTAACCGTCCCGCTGTTCGTCGTGCAGATGAGTCCCCCCTTGACTAACGGGACGCCCCTGTCGTCCTCCTCCGGGAGCCCCTCGGCGTCCTCCTCGGCCTCGGCCCCGTCGCACGTCCGCTCGGAGGGGCCCATCAGTTTCCTGCATTCGTACTGAATGTCTTTGTCGCGGTTGTCTTTGGGGGACGGGCTCCGCAGCTGGTTGTTGACCGTGGTGTCTTCGGGACGGGACGCTCTCTCGCGCTCTTTCTTCCGTTTGCGGGTCCACCAAACGCACACCACGATGCAGAAGAGCCACAGGACGCTGAAGACGCCACACAGCACCGGCACCAAGTAACCTGAGGAAATAAAGTTAGAGTCAGATTTATGGAGAAAACTGAGCTGAACTGAACTTAGTTTATCGACCAAAAAACTAAAATAACTTTATTTAATTGGGTTACCTTTTAAATTTATATTGATGCAGTTAAATATTAAAACCTGTTCCTAGGCTTTCTAATTTCAAACCTGCTCTAAAATCCTGCTAAAATGCTCAATTTTTACGTTTCTTTGTTAAAATGTATTGATAAAATATTGAAATACTTTAATTGGTTAAAAACTATTCATGTGAGTAGGTTTGTTAAGCTTGCTACAGTAAAGCCAGCGCTAAAAGTAAAAAAAAAAGTTAATTTAATTTGCATGGTTGAACGAAAATTAAAATTTACCATATTAAGAGTGAATTCTGATTAAAAGTATAAAATGTGGTTGAATTGTTGCTTAAAATGGTGTTTAAAATAAGACTTTCCAGCTAAAAGTTGCTTCATTTATCTTTAATCTTTAATTTTTGTTTATTGCTAAAAGTAAGCTCCATTAAAATCCTGCTGGTTGGTTTAATTTCATCTTTTTCTTCTCTTGTTTGGTGACAGTGTAAACGTCCAGGTCATGTGACTCACCGATGGGCGGAGCCTCCACGGGCATCTCCACTTTGACCTCGACGATGGCCAACATGATGGTGCTGTTGTGGCGTTTGGACAGAGCGTTAATGACGGCGCTGGCGGCTTTCTGGATCTGACCCCGATCTGTGTCCTTCGACCGAGCGTCCGCCTCAAAGGACTGTGGGTAACGACAGAGAAAACACACAAGACTGTTTATATCGGAACAAAAGGTGGGCTCATTCTTCCAGGTCACGTCTCCAGACTGAGAGAAGTGTTTTTAAAACTCCTGAACCCAATTTTGTTTTTGGAGTAACCTTTCGTGCTTCTTTTATTTAAAAAAAAAAAGGTCAAACTGGACCAATTTTTACCACAAAATACTAATACGTTACATTAAATTAAAGTTTAGAGCTGATCTGAAACTTTTATCAACATTTATTCATGTTTAATTTGCTGCTGTTTCTGTATTTTTATATTTTTTGAGCTGTTTCTCTGTAAAATAAGACGTATTTTCAACAGAATAACTAATTTCCTTGGTTTATTTCCTTAGTCTTTCATTGTTGACATCAAAACATATTAAATCCAACTAAAACCTGCTCGAATCGATCTAAAACCTGTTCACATCCTTCTGAAAGCTGTTCAAATTCAACTAAAACCTCTTCAAATCCAACTAAAACCTCTTCAAATCCAACTAAAACCTCATAAAATCCAGCTAAAACCTCATAAAATCCAACTAAAACCTCATAAAATCCAGCTAAAACCTCATAAAATCCAACTAAAACCTGTTGAATTCCAACTAAAAACTGTTCAAATCCATCCATCCTTCGTTGTTGACGTCTCATCTATTAAAATCCTTCATTATAAAGACTAGATCACGTCTTAAGGTCTCATTTTTTCAGATGATTCCTGTTACAATAAACTTTAGGAGATTACACTGAAAAACTAAATACAACTGTAAAAAAATCTGGTAATGGACTTTTAAGGCTTAATCTTGTTGGTATCTTTAACTTTCTCTCATAATGTTAAAGGTTGGAGAAGAAAGAAAATGTTTTAATAATAATAATAATAATAATACAGCTTTTTTTCTCATCTCATGCAAAGTCCTCATTCTGTAGCTTGTGCTGATAATAAAAGATAATCCCAGTTGTAGGCTTCACATCGAGCAGTTTGTCCAACACTCCCTGATGTTGTGTGACTGGTAAAAGAGCTCTTCTATTTCCCTGCAGCAGCGAGTGGGAGTCTGGAGCCTTTGTTGTGGGGTTTGGGGCCGCTCCTTTTCCTGTATCTGTCGCTCAAAAGAAGCCGTAAACATCACACGAACAGGAACTAATCCCCTCCATTAAGAGATTTCTGCCCCGAGTGACGGCTTCCCTCGAGTCGGGGTGGCCACCGAAGACAGAAAACACAACGAGGACGTGATCGAACCGGACAACACACACATTTAGGTTAAAGGAGACGGACTGGGAGCATTACAGGAATATCATCCAGATGTTTGCAAATACTCTGTTCTGTTGCTTTCTTTGGATTAAACTGACAATAAGACTCTGGATTTCTGTGAATAATCTTGAGAAATAAAAGTGATTTGACTGAAAAAGAAGTATTATACTCCAATTTAACAACTCAGAACAACTCAGTGCTGATGTATTTGTAAAAACGACAGAGGAGACTATTTAAATATTTAAATGAGACACGCAGCTTGATTTTCTAAAAGGTTAGGGACTCGCAAAATAATCAAAAATCGCCAAAGTTTTATGCCAAAATAAAGCACATCTCTTTGTTTCTGCAGATTTGAATGACGAAGTGTTTTACTGTTCATGTTTTCAGCACTAGCCATGTTAGTTTTACAGATTCATTTTCATACATTTTCTGGAGAAATCAGACAAGTTTTCTCATGTGGTTTTTATACTTTTCTTTTGTGTTGTTCTTTAATAAAGTCTTAACTCCGTGGTGTCAGACTCAAAGGTGAGGGGCCACGATAGTTAACCCTAACCCCCTAACATTAATGACCTCCTTTTATAGAAACTGGTTTTAGTTGGATTTGAACAGGTTTTAGATGGATTTGAACAGGTTTTAGATGGATTTGAACAGGTTTTAGATGGATTTGAACAGGTTTTAGATGGATTTTAACAAGTTTTAGATGGATTTTAACATTTTTAGATGGATTTGAACAGGTTTTAGATGGATTTGAACAGGTTTTAGATGGATTTGAACAGGTTTTAGATGGATTTGAACAGGTTTTAGATGGATTTTAACATTTTTAGATGGATTTGAACAGGTTTTAGATGGATTTGAACAAGTTTTAGTTGGATTTGAACAGGTTTTAGATGGATTTGAACAAGTTTTAGTTGGATTTGAACAGGTTTTAGATGGATTTTAACATTTTTAGATGGATTTGAACAGGTTTTAGATGGATTTGAACAAGTTTTAGTTGGATTTGAACAGGTTTTAGATGGATTTTAACATTTTTAGATGGATTTGAACAGGTTTTAGATGGATTTGAACAAGTTTTAGTTGGATTTGAACAGGTTTTAGATGGATTTTAACATTTTTAGATGGATTTGAACAGATTTTAGATGGATTTGAACAGGTTTTAGATGGATTTTAACAGATTTTATTTATCTTTTAGCAAAAATCAAACTTATTCATATCCAAATAAAACCTAATGCCAGAAATATCACCAACTAAACCTACTGAAGAGCCACATAAACATTGCCTTGAGTTTGACCTGTGTCTTAAAGTCTCTTTCTGTGTCTTTAACGCCACAAAGCTTCATTTCTTTCTTTCTAAGTTTGTCAAAGACGTAACGACCATCTTCACTGATAATAGTTTTCTGTTAAAGTCCTGCTGTGGATTCTCGGAGCTAGTTTGTGGTTCCTGCTGAGCACAAACGAGCCCTGATCCTGGAGACTACGCAGCGCCTCATGAAGCTCGAACTCTCACTTTCACTTTCAAATAAAGCGAATGCAAATGTTTAAATGCGTTTCTATCTGTTTTAGCCCCAAACCCTGCACAGTTCCAGTAAATAAGTCCAGTATTTGTGACTGTAGGGGTGTCGTTGTGTTGCGGTTACCATGGCGACCTCCACGGCGTCGCTGTTGGAGTACGACAGGTCACACAGAATCACCAGAGACTGATTTTCGGCCAAAGTCTGGGTCACGGGGAGATACCTCAGCTCAGAGCAGATGTTCTCCACCGTCGTTCCCTGGAATGACACAAACTACGATTAAATGGACCGTCTTTTGTCAGAAATCGCATCTGAAGTGTCCTGATGGTGCATTCAGGTGCTCCTCGGGAACTCTGTGTAATGAAATGTATTCACCTGAGATTCTGTTGAGGTTATTTTCATCTTCAACACGGAGGAGGAAAGCTAACGTTTGAGATATTTTAGTTTATTATAAGTCATTTAAACATATTTCAACTGTTTTTACATTAATAACTTGATCATTTGACTACTTTTTGTCCAAATAGACTTATTTAGACGATACAGTGGGGCAAAAAAGTATTTAGTCTGCCACCAATTGTGCAAGTTCTCCCACTTAAACAGATGAGAGAGGCCTGTCATTTTCATCATAGGTTTACCTCAACTATGAGAGACAGAATGAGAAAAAAGTAGGATTTTTAAAGAATTTATTTGCAAATTATGGTAAAAAATAAGTATTTGGTCAATAACAAAAGGTCATCTCAGTACTTTGTTATATATCCTTTGTTGGAAATGACAAGTCAAAGGTTTTCTGGAAGTCTTCAGAAGGTTTTCACTCTGTTGCTGGTATTTTGGCCCGTTCCAGATCTCCTCTAGAGCAGTGATGTTTAGATCTAGAGACTGGCTCGGTCTTGGTCAGTCTGGAGTGTGTCTGTTTGAGGTTGTGGACAGGTGTCTTTTATACTGACGATGAGTTCAAACAGGTGCCATTAATACAGGTAACGAGAGGAGGACAGAGGAGCCAGAAACCTTTCTTGTTTGTAGCTGACCAAGGGATTTACCAATTAATTCATTAAAAATGTGATTTCCTGGATTCTTTCCCCTCATTTTGTCTCTCACAGTTGAAGTAAACCTATGATAAAAATGACAGGCCTCTCTCATCTGTTTAAGTGGGAGAACTTGCACAATTGGTGTCTGAATAAATACTTTTTTGCCCCACTTTATACTAAGTTATTTATTTGCGTCTGTATTTAGAGGTTTATGTTCACTTCTTTTGTTTTGAATAGTCTTCCTTTTCTTGAAGCGCTGCTAATAACTGCTGCTGTGACTGGATTTAAACACAACATTAACACATTTATGACTCCATCTTCCTGGTTTTATGGTTTAGAATGTTCTGACTTTCCGACTGAAATCACGAGAACACACCGAACGCACCGTAAGCTGTAAAATAAACCCGATCATGTTTCTGTCGGAGTGATTGGTTTTTACCTGCGGCACCTTGTCCTTCTTGAAGATGAGCGTGATCCGAGCGCAGTTGTTGTCCAGGAAGCCGCTGTTGGGCTCACACTGGGTACTGAGCGGCGAGGAGGGGTCCGGGCCGGAGCAGACGCCCCACTGGTGACAGGGCGCAGAGAAACAGGTGAGGAACTGGTGCTCCACACACTCCAGACCCACGGGACACGACGAGGACGAGGACGAGGACGGGAGGAGACACGGACGACGACCGCAGTGAACCTGGAGGAAACACATAAAGGTTCATCACCATCACGATTTCTAAACACTACACTCGTTTTTGTTTTTACAGATGCAGATATCAAGTCAAAAACACTTTCCTAAACACCGAGAGTTTACAGTATTCTCTTCAGAAAATCCTCAGCATCATGTCTTTTGGTGAAAATTTGTAATACTTGACCTTTAATCCAACTAAATCATGTTCAAATCCAACTAAAATCTGTTTAAATCCAACTAAAAGCTGTTTAAATCCAACTAAAACCTGTTCAAATCTGAATAAACCTTTTCAAATCCAACTAAAATCTGTTCAAATCCAACTAAATCCTGTTCAAATTCAACTAAATCCTGTTCAAATCCAACTAAAACCTGTTCAAATCTGAATAAACCTTTTCAAATCCAACTAAAATCTGTTTAAATCCAACTAAAACCTGTTCAAATCCAACTAAAATCTGTTCAAATCCATCTAAAACCTGTTCAAATCCAACTAAAACCTGTTTAAATCCAACTAAAATCTGTTCAAATCCATCTAAATCCCATTCAAATCCAACTAAAACCTGTTCAAATCCAAATAAAACCTGTTGAAATCCAATTAAAACCTGTTCAAATCCAACTAAAACCTGTTGAAATCCAACTAAAACCTGTTTAAGTTTTCTTTGAGTTTGCTGTACAGGTTTCTGTTCAGTTTTACAGTTGCACACAAGCCTTTTCACTGACTCTAATCTGTGTTGCTTCCCTTCTTTCCTCCAACAAATGACTTGAGGAATATATTTGCATCAAGCTCCAAAAGTTTTCCTCTGAAACATCCCGTGTGTGTTTGTTGTGGAGAGTCTGGAGCTGACCTTGGAGCAGCGTACGTTCCCGTCCACGCACTGACAGCTGTTACACTCCACGTCCCAGCGGCCGCCGTGAGGGAACTGCAGCCCGTTGTGTTGGCACGACTTCCCCAAACCGATGACTGGGGGTAAAAAGACCAGGACGAAGACACAGTTAGTTCATTTCTACAGAATATGACACGCATCTGTTATTTTATGAGAGTTCCACAGCTCTAACTCTGCTCAAGTACTTTGGTTTTACTCATAACTTGACTTTTAGCTTCTTAAACTTATAATAAACTGGTAACAAAAGAGATTTATGTTCACAAATAAATCCAAAAGTGGTTTTTTAGTTTACAGTTTTTTGTAGTTGCTAAAGTGCGCTCAAACTCCAAAAGTATATCTCCAAGAGACAGAACATCTCAGAACTTCTGCAAAATGAAGCACTTTGAGAAATACTTTATGAAAATCTACAAACACAGTCTTATAGGTTTGACTAAAAAAATGGGAGAAGAATTATGCAAAAGTCAGTGTTTAATGTTGAGCAAAAAGTGTGATTCTTAAAATGTGTCTAAGATGACTTTTGCTCATTGTCAGGTTTTGAAATGTGTGCATTTATTTTGACTTTAGAGTCTAAAGCAATTGCAAAAAACAACTGTCAATATAAATATGGAAAGTAAAAGGTTATAGAAGTATATATGTGTCCTGTTTCCTTTAGATCAGTCGAACTCAAAGAGGTGAGGGGCCACAATAGTTAATAAGAATCCTTTCAGGGGCCAAAGATGGAGACACTTGGGAAGCTTTTGGTAAATTTTGAATGTGAGGTTTCATCTTCATTTGAGTTTCACAAAAGTTATCTTTGACATCTTCCTTTTATGGTAAACTGGCTTTAGTTGGATTTTAACAGGTTTTAGCTGGATTTGAATAGGTTTTAGTTGGATTTGAACAGGTTTTAATGGGATTTGAACATGTTTTAGATGGATTTGAACAGATTTAATGGGATTTGAACAGGTTTTAGATGGGTTTAAACAGGTTTTAGTTGGATTTGAATAGGTTTTACTCAGATTAGAACAGGTTTTAATGGGATTTGAACATGTTTTAGATGGATTTGAACAGATTTAATGGGATTTGAACAGGTTTTAGATGGGTTTAAACAAGTTTTAGTTGGATTTGAATAGGTTTTAGTTGGATTTGAACAGGTTTTATTTACCTTTGTAGAAAAACTGGCTTAAGACTTCCAAATTATCACCAACTAAATGCATTGAAGGGCCACGTAAAACACTTTAAAGGGCCGCATTTGGCCCTCGAGCCTTGAGTTTGACGTGTGTGCTCTAGAGCATCCTACAACTTTAAATGCTTTTGCAACATTAATTAAACCCAATCAAATGAAATGTTGACTCACAGTCCCGGCAGCGAGGCCCGGCGTGTCCCGGAGGACAGACGCAGCGGTATCCGTTGATCTGGTCGACGCAGGTGGATCCGTCGGCGCACGGAGACGTCTGACACTCGTCTATGTCTGAACACAACAACACAGGTTTAATCAAAAATACTGCCTTCTCTCACTTTATCTATTGAGTTTCAGTCATTTCACTCAAAAACAACAGAAAGACACCACATTAAAGTGATTTACTATCCATGTTTCCTTTACTTTTTTGCAGATTAACTTTGATTTTAGACACATTTATATGAACGATAATAAGAAATTCTAGAATTTTAACATATGGTAGTTCATTTGAGGCAGACTGAACCAGCACAGTCCAATAAAAAAGTACAAAACTAATAGCTTCCACAGTTCCATTCTTCATAGTTTTTGGGTCTGGAAACAAAATTAAACCTAAATAAAAAGTAATTCATGAGAACGAAAACTCTGACTAACTGTATCGACGCTTTAGAATAAAAAAAACGAAAATGAACAGAGACTAAATCCAATCAAAAGGAGTTGAGAAGAGATCCAATCACTCTAAATCTATTATAGATATAGTCGACTAAAACTAGACTAAAAATAATTAAATTAAACTAAATTATGACTAAAACTAAATTGCATTTTAGTGAAAAGACTAAAACTAAATTAAAATTTGCGTCAAAGTCAACACTGTCCCCCGTGT
Source organism: Rhyacichthys aspro (assembly GCA_036850595.1). Lineage (NCBI taxonomy): Eukaryota > Metazoa > Chordata > Actinopteri > Gobiiformes > Rhyacichthyidae > Rhyacichthys > Rhyacichthys aspro. Next base: position 21,250,019 of record CM072169.1, read on the forward strand.
GACCTTTAACCTCAAACCCTAACCCTTTATCCCAGACGGAGAACTTACTGATGCGACAGTCGGGTCCCGCGAACCCTGAGGCGCACTCGCAACGAAACCAGTTGACTCCGTCCACACACAGCCCTCCGTTGTAGCTGCAGACAAACAAAGAAAAGAGGAAAACCTTCTTAAATGATGTGTTTTGTTTGTTCGTTTGTGAGTTGTTCACAATAATCATTAACGCTGCTCCACTGGTGAAGTTTAAGCAGCCTTTTGTAACAACTAAAGCCGATTTTTTTTTGGCCGTATCACACACACAGAACAAATCAATAAAGTATGAAACCAGATTAACAAGATAAGATCTGTGTGAACTTTGCCCCAAAACAAAGCGATCGGAGCCGTTTCCAAAACTCGTCATGTTCAGACCCGGGACAGGTTCCAGACTCAGGTGAGTGACAGCTCCCAGCAGCGAAACAGACTCCAGGCCCACGTCCAAAAAAGAAGTGCCTCCGTCGAGATCAGGTCTAAAACAAGACCTCGACTCTGTGTGTGATCTCGAACAAAGAGCGTCTGTGAACGGAGCCGGAGCAAACGCAAATCTCACGCATCGCTTCTCAAGACGTTCTCAGAGATCATTTGAACAGGTTTTAGATGGATTTGAACATGTTTTAGTTGGATTTGAACAGGTTTTAGTTGGATTTGAACAGGTTTTAGATGGATTTGAACAGGATTTAGATGGATTTGAACAGGATTTAGATGGATTTGAACAGGTTTTAGATGGATTTGAACAGGATTTAGATGGATTTTAACAGGTTTTGGTTGGATTTTAACAGGTTTTAGATTAATTTAACAGGTTTTAGATGGATTTGAACAGGTTTTAGATGGATTTTAACAGGTTTTAGTTGGATTTTAACAGGTTTTAGATTAATTTTAACAGGTTTTAGATGAACTTGAACAGGTTTTAGATGGATTTGAACAGGTTTTAGTTGGATTTTAACAGGTTTTAGATGAACTTCAACAGGTTTTAGATGAATTTGAACATGTTTTAATCGGATTTGAACAGGATTTAGTGGGATTTGAACATGTTTTAGTTGGATTTGAACAGGTTTTAGATGAACTTTAACAGGTTTTAGTTTGATTTTAACAGGATTTAGTGGGATTTGAACAGGTTTTAGTCGGATTTGAACAGGATTTAGTTGGATTTGAACATGTTTTAGTTGGATTTGAATAGGTTTTGGTTGGATTTGAACAGGTTTTAGATGAATTTGAACAGGTTTTAATTGGATTTGAACAGGTTTTAGTTCTCAGTAATCAAATTAAAATGACTAAAACCCTTTGTTAAACTAAAGAGTATGGTTTACCTGAGTTTATTTCATCAAATAAAATACAGCTGTAAACTACTGCAGTAAAAAAAAGTATTTATCCTGGCACTTTTTTTCCTGAGGATTATTTATCGTCTAATCAACAGACAGAAACTGAACCCAAAGTATTAAAGGACACTTCAGACCTATTTTTGGTGATGATAACTTCTCCAGTGGAAACAACCGTTATTATCCCAAAAAAGAGACAGTTACTCACCACGGATGAGGGTTACAGTCGTCTACATCTGTGAGAAAAGAAAAAACATACAATGAAGGCAAAGCAAATAAAGCAAATACTAAAAGTTAAAAGGGACCTCTCCTGCTTCTCTTTTATTAAAAAATAAAACCAGACCAGTTTTTCCTCCAAAATACTAATCCATTTGACCAAACTGAAGTTTAGAGTTTAGCGTTAGCTTAGCTGTGACTTCAGCGTCAGGACGACAATTATCTCCTCCTCGTTAAACATTACGTGATTGAATTGACAGTATTTATCTGTGTTTTACGTTGTCTCCCTTTTCTCTGTTGATGCTTTTCTTTTTTCAGCTGTTTCTCTGTTAAAAGACATATTCAGCTGAAAATACACTTTATCTGCAGCTATTAAACTTCCTGGAACGTCATGTGACAAGTGTCGACCAATGGGAGCGCTCCTTTTGAATAGAGGTTCTCATCTATTACAATCCCTTAGAATAAACAGTAGATGGATCAGAAAGACTGTTTTTACACAAATTATTGATTTTACAATAAAATATTTGTATTTTAGAAGAAAAAATATCAGGTGCAGTCTGTTTAATGTTCCTCTTTCGATCATCAATAAATTAATTTATAAATGACCATTGTTGCACTCCTTTAAGGCAGACATTTTACAATTATAAATCTTGATTGTGTCTTAATAAAACTGAATATAAGACCACATTCTTTGGCTCATGAAGAAAGAGCTCAGACACAGCATTAAAACCAGCTCATTCACTTTGTGCAATCTTTTTAATCAACTTAATGGGATACTATTTCGAATAAAAGAATGTAATTTCAATCCGGAATCAGTGCCTTTTGATAATTATGAGTCTGTGCCTCGTAAATACAGCTAACATCTGCATCATTATTATGTCACAGAGCCTTTCATTTACAGAAGAGTTTAATATGGCTGCCTTTGGGCTACGACAAAATAAAAGTATGAAGTGTGTGAGCCCCAAACACTAGAAGTAGAACAGAGAGCTTCCATTTGACTCCATTTCATTGATAAACGTGTAGATTGTGTGTTTTTTCGTACCCTGTTTGCACGTGGGCCCCTCCCAGCCGTCTTTACAGATGCACTTGAAGCCGTCTGTTCCTCCGACACATGTCCCACCGTTTTCACACGGAGCAGAGTCACACGAGCTGTTCTTGGCTGAAAATGAGTAAAAACGAGCAAAAAATGAGCAAAAATGAGCAAAAATAGAATGATTAGCCCCTTGAAACCTTATCTGCAGCATCGGTTTGGATTTGGACAGGTTTAAGATGGATTTGAAATGGTTTTAGATGGTTTTGAGCAGGTTTTAAATGAGCTTGAATGAGTTTTGGTTGGATTTAAACCAGATTTAGTCGGATTTAAACAGGTTTTAGATGAATTTCAACAGGTTTTAGTTGAACTTGAACAGGTTTTAGATGAGTTTTAAGAGGTTTTAGTTAGATTTGAACAGGTTTTAGATGAACTTGAACAGGTTTTAGATGAATTTCAACAAGTTTTAGTTGAACTTGAACAGGTTTTAGATGAATTGTAAGAGGGTTTAGTTAGATTTGAACAGGTTTTATATGGATTTGAACAGGTTTTAATTGGATTTGAGCAGGTTTTAGTTAGATTTCAGCAGGTTTTAGTTGGATTTGAACAGGTTTTAGATGTTTAAAAAAATGAAAAAAAATAAAAAATCCAATTAAAACCTGTTCAAATTCAACTCAAACCTGTTCAAATTCAACTCAAACCTTTTGAAATCCATCTAAAACCTGTTCAAATCTTACTAAAACCTGTTCAAATCTTACTAAAACCTGTTCAAATCTTACTAAAGTGTAAAAAAACAGCCCAAAAAAACCAAAGAGGGCTTTTAAGGGCCCATAAGTTTTTACCATCATTTGGGAAAAGTGTTTTTTGTCTTTTTCACAGGTTTCTGGACAGTTTTAATCTGGTCTGAGGGGAATCGTGGACAGAAAACGGAGTGTGACGACGTGTTTTGAGATTATTCGAGGGGACTATTGTGGGACGGACCTGTGTTGCAGGTGCTGCCGTCCCATCCTGAAGGACAGCTGCAGAGGAACGAGTCTCCGTGATCCACACACGTCCCGCCGTTTCTGCAGGTGGTCGAGTCGCACTGGCTCTCACCTGCACAGAGGCATCATGGGAAACGCAGTCCGGACGTTAGACACGACATACAGTAACTACATTTACATTTATTTAAAGGTCAAAACATCTTACTGAAGCCTTTTAACACTACTTTTCTATTACACTCACATCATAACATCATAAAACACATTTTAGACAGAGTCAGTTTTATGATTTAGGTGTGGTTTGTGAAAAAAACTGTTCAAACGTGAAGCTGCGCCAGTGTTTAACTCAAAACTAATCCAGTAAAAGAGAGAACAAGTCTGCACAGAAACTGAGAGGACATCACAACATTAAAGCTCAAAGAGACTCTCAGCAGAGTCAACAGCAACTTCTTCAATTTAAATAATCCTTTTATTAGTGCAGCAGAAAATGAGTTTCAGGTGAGTCTCAGACCACACGCACACGACGGATTCAAACAAACGTAATCCTGAACTGGACTTTGTAATTAACAGAGAGCAATCGGTAAATCTTAATCACGCAAACTTTTAACAAAATAGGAACAAAATGTGAGAGAATGAGCCTCAAAATAAATAGTGTCTGTTTGCAGAAGAACGTTAAAGCTGTTAAAGTTAATAACACAAGAGTACGATCAGTAATAACACATGTAACAGTGACCGGGAATAAGGACAAAGTCGTTTTTAAAATGTTACTGTCGGTGTTCGTTTTGTTGATTCATAATTTTTCACTAACGACATATTTTTGTGTCTGAAAACTAAATAAAAACTAAATAAAACGGAATTATTGAGAATGAAAACTAAGTAAAGTAAATGTATCGACACTTTTATCAACGAATAAAATACAAAATGAAAACGAACAGAGACGTAATCCAATTAAAAATCAGGAGACGAAAAGAGAACGGGTTTAAATATGAACTATGTTAACGCTTGGAACCTGAATACCAGCCAGAACAGGTTAGGACTAGATTACTTTCATTCATCGACTAAAACGAATAAGGATTGGACTAAATTATGACGATAATAAATTATAATTTGGAGGAGGATTAAACAAAAACGTTTAGAGTCAGGTTTAGAGTCAGGTTTAGAGTCAGGTTTAGAGTCAGGTTCAGGTTCAGGGTCAGGTTTAGAGTCAGGTTTAGAGTCAGGTTTAGAGTCAGGTTTAGAGTCAGGTTTAGAGTCTGGTTTAGAGTCTGGTTTAGAGTCAGGTTTAGAGTCAGGTTTAGAGTCTGGTTTAGAGTCTGGTTTAGAGTCAGGTTTAGAGTCAGGTTTAGAGTCAGGTTCAGGGTCAGGTTTAGAGTCTGGTTTAGAGACAGGTTTAGAGTCGGGTTTAGAGTCGGGTTTAGAGTCGGGTTTAGAGTCAGGTTTAGAGTCTGGTTTAGAGTCAGGTTTAGAGTCAGGTTCAGGGTCAGGTTTAGAGTCAGGTTTAGAGTCTGGTTTAGAGTCTGGTTTAGAGTCAGGTTCAGGGTCAGGTTTAGAGTCAGGTTCAGGGTCAGGTTCAGGGTCAGGTTTAGAGTCAGGTTTAGAGTCAGGTTTAGAGTCAGGTTTAGAGTCAGGGTCAGGGTCAGGTTTAGAGTCAGGTTTAGAGTCAGGTTTAGAGTCAGGTTTAGAGTCAGGTTTAGAGTCAGGTTTAGAGTCAGGTTTAGAGTCAGGGTCAGGGTCAGGGTCAGGTTTAGAGTCAGGTTCAGGGTCAGGTTTAGAGTCAGGTTTAGAGTCAGGTTCAGGGTCAGGGTCAGAGTCAGAGTCAGGGTCAGGTTCAGGGTCAGGTTCAGGTTCAGGTTCAGGTTCAGTGTCAGGTCCAGGTCCAGGTCCAGGGCCAGGGTCAGGGTCAAGTTTAGAGTCAGGTTTAGAGTCAGGTTCAGGTTCAGTGTCAGGTCCAGGTCCAGGTCCAGGGCCAGGGTCAGAGTCAGGGTCAGGGTCAAGTTTAGAGTCAGGTTTAGAGTCAGGTTTAGAGTCAGGTTCAGGGTCAGGGTCAGGGTCAGGTTTAGAGTCAGGTTTAGAGTCAGGTTCAGGGTCAGGGTCAGGTCCAGGTCCAGGTCCAGGTCCAGGGTCAGGGTCAGGGTCATGACCCCAGAGAGAGGTGAACTCACGTGAGTGGCAGGTCTTGCCTTTCCAGTTGTCGACACAGTTGCAGTAGAAGTCGTTGATGAGGTCGATGCAGAGGCCTCCGTTCAGACACGGGTTCCTGCTGCACTCGTTCACATCTGCCACAAAAACACCTTGAACACCTTCGTCTTCAATAATCACCGATATTCAAGCAGAATCAGGGTAAGAAAAGGACTTTGGTCAGTGTTTGATCTACTGTTTTTGTGTTTTGCTCTTTTTTAATATTTAAATCTTATGTTTAATGTCCAGCTATATTCTTTCTGTTACAATCACTGTTCATTTTGACAGCAATAATTTAGTTTAAGTCATAATTTAGTCTAATCCTTATTCGTTTTAGTCTAGTTTTAGTCGACTAAATATAAGAATTTAGTCGTTTAAATGTTTTTTTTAAGTATTATAAAATATATCCATTTGTCCCTCTTCTTTTCCTCCAAGAGTTAACATAGTTTATATTTAAAGTGTCTGACATCACTTCAGTGACGCTCAAATTGATTTTTTTCATGGATTTAGTCTCTGTTCATAGATTTAGCCAGAGTTTTCGTTCTCGTTAATGACTTTTTATTTAGTTTTCGTTTCAGTCGTTGCAAAAACTATGAACAAAACAAACACTGGTTCCATCTGTGTGTGGATCTATATTTGTCATTTCCAGGAGATGTTTGTAATGGAATTAATGTTCTGTGGAACGTGTTGAGACGTATTCATAAAGCTCTGAATCCGTAAACTCACCGACGTCACACAGAGCGCCCTCCCAGCCGTCGGGACAGAGGCAGTGGAAGGAGTTGATCCCGTCGATGCACGTTCCTGCGTTTTTACACGGCATCGACGCACAGTCATTTATATCTGAGAGAAAAGAGAGAAGAATCACAAATGTCATGTACAGCTTTTAGATTGAAATGAAATGACACGATACGGTTACTTCTAGAGCATTTAAACAAGAAGGAGGCAGAAGATAAAAGACAGACTGGACACAAAATAAACATTAACTCTTTCTAAAGTTAATCATGAAACAGAAACTGGGACAAAGTTGTTTTTAAAATGTTAGCGTCAGTGTTCATTTTGTTTTTGACAATGACATATTTTTGTGTCTGAAAATGAAACTAAAACTAAATAAAAAGTAATT
>CM072169.1:21266491-21373991 GCA_036850595.1 Rhyacichthys aspro
CAGAGCCTTTCATTACACTCAGAAGAGTTAATATGGCTGCCTTTGGGCTACGACAAAATAAAAGTTATGAAGTGAGTAATTTAAAACACAAATTAGAACAGAGAGCTTCCATTGACTCCATTTCATTAATAAGCGTGTAGGTGTGTGTTTTTTAGTACCCTGTTTGCACTGGGCCTCTCCCGTTGTCTTTACAGTGCTGAAGCCGTCTGTTCCTCCGACACATGTCCCACGTTTTCACACGTGAACAGAGTCACCTGAGCTGTTGTTGGCTGAAAGCGAGTAAAAACTGAGCAAAAATGAGCAAAAATGAGCAAAATAGAATGATTAGCCCCTTGAAACCTTATCTGCAGTACATCGGTTTGGACTTAAACAGGTTTAGATGGATTTGAACAGGTTTTAGTTGAATTTGAACAGGTTTTAGATGAGTTTGAAGAGGTTTTTAGTTGGATTTGAAAAGTTTTAGATGGATTTGAACAGGTTTTAGATGAATTTCAACAGGTTTTAGTTGGACTTGAACAGGTTTTAGATGAGTTTTAAGAGGTTTTAGATAGATTTGAACAGGTTTATATGGATTTGAACAGGTTTTAATTGGTTGAACAGGTTTTAGTTAGATTTGAGCAGGTTTTAGTTGGATTTGAACAGGGTTTGTATGGATTTCAAGAGGTTTTAGTTGGATTTGAACAGGTTTTAGATGGATTGTAAGAGGTTTTATTAGATTTGAACAGGTTTTATATGGATTTGAACAGGTTTTAATTGGATTTGAGCAGGTTTAGTTAGATTTCAGCAGGTTTTAGTTGGATTTGAACAGGTTTTAGATGTTTAAAAAAATGAAAAAAATAAAAAATCCAATTAAAACCTGTTCAAATTAACTAAAACCTGTTCAAATCAACTCCCTTTGTCATCTAAACCTGTTCAAATCTTACTAAAACCTTAAATCCATCTAAAACCTGTTCAAATCTTACTAAGTAAAAAACAGCCCAAAAAACCCAAGAGGAGACTTTAAGGGCCCATAAGTTTTACCACATTTGGGAAAATTTTTTTGTCTTTTTCACAGGTTTCTGGACAGTTTTAATCTGTTCACGGGTCCATCATGGTCTGAGGAAACGTGTGTTTTGAGAGCTTATTCGAGGGACTATTGTGGGACGGACCTGTGTTGCAGGGCTGCCGTCCCATCCTGAGAGACAGCTGCAGAGGAACGAGTCTCCGTGGTCCACACACGTCCCGCCGTTTCTGCAGGTGGTCGAGTCGCACTGGCTCTCACCTGCACAGAGGCATCATGGGAAACGCAGTCCGGACGTTAGACACGACATAGAATAACTACATTTACATTTATTTAAACGTCAAAACATCTTACTGAAGCCTTTTAACACTACTTTTCTATTACACTCACATCATAACATCATAAAACACATTTTAGACAGAGTCAGTTTTATGATTTAGGTGTGGTTTGTGAAAAAAACTGTTCAAACGTGAAGCTGCGCCAGTGTTTAACTCAAAACTAATCCAGTAAAAGAGAACAAGTCTGCACAGAAACTGAGAGGACATCACAACATTAAAGCTCAAAGAGACTCTCAGCAGAGTCAACAGCAACTTCTTCAATTTAAATAATCCTTTTATTAGTGCAGCAGAAAATGAGTTTCAGGTGAGTCTCAGACCACACGCACACGACGGATTCAAACAAACGTAATCCTGAACTGGACTTTGTAATTAACAGAGAGCAATCGGTAAATCTTAATCACGCAAACTTTTAACAAAATAGGAACAAAATGTGAGAGAATGAGCCTCAAAATAAATAGTGTCTGTTTGCAGAAGAACGTTAAAGCTGTCTTTGATCAACACTAGAGTTAATAACACAAGAGTACGGTCAGTAATAACACATGTAACAGTGACCGGGAATAAGGACAAAGTCGTTTTTAAAATGTTACTGTCAGTGTTCATCTTGTTGATTTATAATTTTTCACTAACGACATATTTTTGTGTCCGAAAACTAAATAAAAACAAAATAAAACGTAATTAATTAGAGTCAGGGTCAGGTTTAGAGTCAGGTTTAGAGTCAGGTTTAGAGTCGGGTTTAGGGTCAGGTTTAGAGTCAGGTTTAGAGTCGGGTTTAGGGACAGGTTTAGGGTCAGGTTTAGGGTCAGGTTTAGGGTCAGGTTTAGAGTCAGGTTTAGGGTCAGGTTTAGAGTCGGGTTTAGGGACAGGTTTAGGGACAGGTTTAGGGTCAGGTTTAGGGTCAGGTTTAGAGTCAGGTTTAGAGTCAGGTTTAGAGTCGGGTTTAGGGACAGGTTTAGGGTCAGGTTTAGGGTCAGGTTTAGGGTCAGGTTTAGAGTCAGGTTTAGAGTCAGGTTTAGAGTCAGGTTTAGAGTCAGGTTTAGAGTCAGGTCTAGAGTCAGGTTTAGGGACAGGTTTAGGGACAGGTTCAGGTTTAGAGTCAGGTTTAGAGTCAGGGTCAGGTTTAGGGTCAGGTTCAGGGTCAGGGTCAGGTTTAGAGTCAGGTTCAGGTTTAGAGTCAGGTTTAGAGTCAGGTTCAGAGTCAGGGTCAGGTTTAGAGTCAGGTTTAGGGTTAGGGTCAGGTTTAGAGTCAGGTTCAGGTTCAGGGTCAGGTTTAGAGTCAGGGTCAGGTTTAGGGTCAGGTTCAGGGTCAGGTTTAGGGTTAGGGTCAGGTTTAGAGTCAGGTTCAGGTTCAGGGTCAGGTTTAGAGTCAGGGTCAGGTTTAGAGTCAGGTTCAGGTTCAGGGTCAGGTTTAGAGTCAGGTTCAGGTTTAGATTCAGGTTCAGGTTTAGGGTCAGGTTTAGAGTCAGGTTTAGAGTCAGGTTCAGGGTCAGGTTCAGGTTTAGGGTCAGGTTCAGGTTCAGGTTTAGAGTCAGGTTTAGAGTCAGGTTTAGAGTCAGAGTCAGGTTTAGAGTCAGGTTCAGAGTCAGGTTTAGAGTCAGGGTCAGGTTTAGAGTCAGGTTCAGGTTCAGGGTCAGGTTTAGAGTCAGGTTCAGGTTTAGATTCAGGTTCAGAGTCAGGTTTAGAGTCAGGTTCAGAGTCAGGTTTAGAGTCAGGGTCAGGTTTAGAGTCAGGTTCAGGGTCAGGTTCAGGGTCAGGTTCAGGTTCAGGTTTAGAGTCAGGGTCAGGTGAGTCAGGTTCAGGTTTAGATTCAGGTTCAGGAGTTCAGGTTCAGAGTCAGGTTTAGAGTCAGGTTCAGGTTTAGATTCAGGTTCAGAGTCAGGTTTAGAGTCAGGTTCAGAGTCAGGTTTAGAGTCAGGGTCAGGTTTAGAGTCAGGTTCAGGTTTAGAGTCAGGTTCAGAGTCAGGTTCAGAGTCAGGTTTAGAGTCAGGGTCAGGTTTAGAGTCAGGTTCAGGGTCAGGTTTAGAGTCAGGTTCAGGTTTAGATTCAGGTTCAGGTTTAGAGTCAGGTTTAGGGTCAGGTTTAGAGTCAGGTTTAGAGTCAGGCTCAGGGTCAGGTTCAGGCTCAGGGTCAGGTTCAGGCTCAGGGTCAGAGTCAGGTTTAGAGTCAGGGTCAGGGTCAGGGTCATGACCCCAGAGAGAGGTGAACTCACGTGAGTGGCAGGTCTTGCCTTTCCAGTTGTCGACACAGTTGCAGTAGAAGTCGTTGATGAGGTCGATGCAGAGGCCTCCGTTCAGACACGGGTTCCTGCTGCACTCGTTCACATCTGCCACAAAAACACCTTTAACACCTTCGTCTTCAATAATCACCGATATTCAAGCAGAATCAGGGTAAGAAAAGGACTTTGGTCAGTGTTTGATCTACTGTTTTTGTGTTTTGGACGTTTCTTTGCTGTTTTTTAATATTTAAATCTTATGTTTAATGTCCTCTATAAGATAAATATCCAGCTATATTCTTTCTGTTACAATCACTGTTCATTTTAACAGCAATAATTTAGTTTTAGTCATAATTTAGTCTAATCCTTATTCGTTTTAGTCGACTAAATATAAGAATTTAGTCGTTTAAATGTTCTTTTTTAAGTATTATAAAATATATCCATTTGTCCCTCTTCTTTTCCTCCAAGAGTTAACATAGTTTATATTTAAAGTGTCTGACATCACTTCAGTGACGCTCAAATTGATTTTTTTTCATTGGATTTAGTCTCTGTTCATAGATTTAGCCAGAGTTTTCGTTCTCGTTAATTACTTTTTATTTAGTTTTCGTTTCAGTCGTTGCCAAAAACTATGAACAAAACAAACACTGGTTCCATCTGTGTGTGGATCTATATTTGTCATTTCCAGGAGATGTTTGTAATGGAATTAATGTTCTGTGGAACGTGTTGAGACGTATTCATAAAGCTCTGAATCCGTAAACTCACCGACGTCACACAGAGCGCCCTCCCAGCCGTCGGGACAGAGGCAGTGGAAGGAGTTGATCCCGTCGATGCACGTTCCTGCGTTTTTACACGGCATCGACGCACAGTCATTTATATCTGAGAGAAAAGAGAGAAGAATCACAAATGTCACGTACAGCTTTTAGATTGAAATGAAATGACACGATACAGTTACTTCTAGAGCATTTAAACAAGAAGGAGGCAGAAGATAAAAGACAGACTGGACACAAAATAAACATTAACTCTTTCTAAAGTTAATCATGAAACAGAAACTGGGACAAAGTTGTTTTTAAAATGTTAGCGTCAGTGTTCATTTTGTTTTTGACAATGACATATTTTTGTGTCTGAAAATGAAACTAAAACTAAATAAAAAGTAATTCATAAGAACAAAAAGTCAGATTAAATGTATCAACACTAGAATAAAAATTAAAGACTAAATCCAGTCAAAAGGAGACGAGAAGAGATCCAGACTCAGGTTTTAAACGTGTTTTTAAGTGATCATTTTAAACCTACCTAGTCCTATGTGAAAAAGTAATTGTTAAATCATAAATTAACTGTGGTTACATCAAAATCACATTTTTTAAGGGAGGCACAACCAGTTATTAGGTTTAGGGGGCAATAACTTTTTCACATAGAGCCTGTATAAGTTTGTATAGCTTTTTTCCCTAAATAAATAAAATTAAAACAGGTTTTAGTTGAACTTGAACAGGTTTTAGATGGATTTTAAGAGGTTTTAGTTAGATTTGAACGGGTTTTAATTGGATTTGAGCAGATTTGAGTTGGATTTGAGCAGATTTGAGTTGGATTTGAACAGGTTTTAGATGGATTTGAGCAGGTTTGAGTTGGATTTGAACAGGTTTTAATTGGATTTGAACAGGTTTGAGTTAGATTTGAACAGGTTTTAATTGGATTTGAACAGGTTTGAGTTGGATTTGAACAGGTTTTAATTGGATTTGAGCAGGTTTGAGTTGGATTTGAACAGGTTTTAATTGGATTTGAGCAGGTTTTAGTTGGATTTGAACAGGTTTTAGATGGATTTGAGCAGGTTTTAGTTGGATTTGAACAGGTTTTAATTGGATTTGAGCAGGTTTGAGTTGGATTTGAACTGGTTTTAATTGGATTTGAGCAGGTTTGAGTTAGATTTGAACAGGTTTTAATTGGATTTGAGCAGGTTTGAGTTAGATTTGAACAGGTTTTAGTTGGATTTGAACAGGTTTTAATTGGATTTGAGCAGGTTTGAGTTAGATTTGAACAGGTTTTAATTGGATTTGAGCAGGTTTGAGTTAGATTTGAACAGGTTTTAATTGGATTTGAACAGGTTTTAATTGGATTTGAGCAGGTTTGAGTTAGATTTGACCAGGTTTTAGTTGGATTTGAACAGGTTTGAGTTGGATTTGAGCAGGTTTGAGTTGGATTTGAACAGGTTTGAGTTAGATTTGAACAGGTTTTAGTTGGATTTCAGCAGGTTTTAAGATGTTTAGTTCAGTCTTCAAAAATATAATTCATCCAAAACCTGTTCAAATCCAAATAAAACTGTATTTTGTGTTTACTTGAGTTATTTTTGTCTAATATTCACATGTATTTGATCTGAAACAGTTCATTTTCGTGACGTCAGACACAAACATTTGAAGACGACAACGGAACGTCTTTAAACATCCTCAGGTCAGAGGTTAAAGACGAGGCGCTGGACTCACTCTCGTGGCAGTACGTCCCGGTGAAGCCAGCCTCGCAGGAGCAGCTGAAGTTCCCGGCCGGTAAACTGATGCAGCGTCCGTGGGGTCCGCACACGTTCGACGAGATGTGCCACACCCCTTTCTGACTGTCGTTGGTTGCCACAGCGACCGTGCAGCTGTCAATCACTAGAGACAGAAACAGAAAATAAAGGGTTCAAGTGTGAATTTAGATGAATCCAGACTTGATCAATTACACTTCAAAATAAAGTCAGCACCATCAAGAATTCAATTATGACCGAAGAAGGTTAAAATAAGGTTAAACTTCTTTTATTTTTTTTAATTTTTAGCAAAGATGAGTTGACCTGAAAGGAGTAAAAGTATAAATACGGTGCTGAGAAAAAGTATTTGACCCTTTTCCTAATTTCTTCTTTTTCTGCACATTTGTCACACTTCAATGTTTCAGATCAAACACATTTAAATATTAGACAAAGATAACTCAAGTAAACACAAAATGCAGTTTTTAAGTGATGACTTTAAACCTACCCAGCTCCATATGAAAAAGTTATTGTTAAATCATGAATTAACTGTGAGGTTTAGGGGGCAATAACTTTTTCACATATGGCTAGCTGTTTGTATAACTTTCTTTCCCTTAATAAATAAAATCAAAAACTGTATTTTGTGTTTACTCGAGTTATCTTTGTCTAATATTTACATTTATTTGATCTGAAACATTTAAATGTGACAAATGTGAAAAAAAATATGAAATTAGGAAGGGGGCAAACACTTTTTCACAGCAGCGTAGGCTCATTTTGAGAAGCCAAACCTTTGCACTGGTTGGTTTTGCAGTGGTCCTTGAGCTCGGAGCAGGTTTTTCCTTCGTAATCGTCCGGACAGCTGCAGTAGAAGTCGCCCGAGACGCTGTGGCACTGGGCTTTGTTGTGACACGGGTTTGGGCTGCAGGGGTCGCTCTGGAGCTGGAGACACAGCAGCTACGTTAAAAACACATCCACCGACGCAACAAACGCTGCCGTTCACACTCGAGTCACAAATTTAAAAAGTATTAGCTGTGTTTGTGTTGCTCAAATGCACACAGTTCATATTGAAAACAGTAAAAGGGTTGATTCTCCTCTGACAGATGTTTGATTAAAGTTTATTTCAGATCGATTCTCACCTCGCAGGTCGGGCCGGAGAAACCCTGAGCACATTCACACACGAACCCGTCCAAAAGCGCGTGACAGCGGCCGGCGTTTTGACACGGACTGCTCCCACAGCGGTTCCTCTGGATCTCGCAGTGACGACCCGTGAACCCGGCCGGGCACACGCACTGGTAACCTCTGACCCCGTCCTGAAAACACACGCGGATACCGTAAACACAGATGATCTCGGAGCCGGAGCAGCCGAGAGTCGACAGAGCGAGACATGCCTCAAACCACGGCCTCAAATCAACACAATTATCCTCCATTTACTCATTAAGTTCATCTGGATTTTTAATCTGTTTTGAATTGCCTTCTCAACAGCTTTAATCAATACAAATTAACCTTGATTAAATGTTGTGAGACATTTCTTTTAAGGAACAAGCGCTGCTCAATATCAGCATCAGAAACATGCCATAAGTGACCACAGACTCACAATACTTCGATCAAATGATTACAAATGAATTAAAAATGACTGGGTCTTGGCTTAGTTTCACTCCAATTTGATTTAAAGTTCTAATTGGACAATGATTTTTCCATGAAAAGAATGAAGACACTTGAAATATATTGTTCAGAGGAAAGTAGTGTTCACAAAACTGTCTTTAACTTGTTCATAACGTCATAAAAACACTGCTCTAGAAGGAACACAAATGTCCAGAGTGAACTAAAACATTAAAATAACTTCTGTCTGGTCATTATCTAATCATTTACAGTTGCAGGTCAAACTGTGTCATTTGATTCAGTTTAGTTCAGTCCAATACTTTATTGTCATTGTTGTTAATATTGAGATTAAAAGCGTAAAATGGTGCTTTTTTTGTTTGTTTGTTTCAATTCAATAAAACAAGAAAAGTGACAGAAAAGCCATGTGTATTGTCGGCTACAACAACAATCTGTGTCGGAAATAGTCGTCCTGAGCTGAAAAAACTACAGAAGAATGTTATTATTAATCTAGAATTAACACAGACATGATTTAAATCACTATAACACTCTTTAGAAAGTGTCACAAGAGCCGTCTGCAGCAGAAAAGAGAAAAAGAGTGTTGCACAAAACAACGTAATCTGTGTATTTTGTGTATTTTTCACTTTTCCTTCGTCTTCTTCATGTTTTTAATCGTCCTGCTTTTGTTTAAACTGAACTATCGCTAAACGTTCTTTCACACAAACAACGAACCAAACCTTGGTTCAGTTTGGATCCGAACCACGGTTTTACTGGAAAATTTGGTTCAGACGAAATCAAAGTCAAGACCGAACCGCTCAGGTGTGAAAGTGATGTGTTTGTTTGAGCGACACGTCTCAACAAACAAACCCAATCATCACAAAACCATGACAGAGTTAGACATAATCACTCCGTCCTTTTAAAAATGATGCAATGATTGTGACTAATGCGACCTGTTGAATTTTTGTTTTTCTCCACAGTTACAGTTTGGAAGATCCCGACAGCCCTGAGCGTTTTACTTTCATCTGCTGCCAGCGTCTTTGAAGAAGCCTAATGCATTTTCTTCATCAATACGTCACTAAAACAAAGGTCCCAGTGTTTTTAAAGCCTATAAATACTTCAGTTTCTGACGGCTCTCACCTTACACGTCCCTCCGTTCTGACACTGACCGTGGCAACTGTTCACATCTGAAAAAAGAGGCAAAAAAAGTCCCATTTTAGTTTGATAAACGGCAGGGTTCGAATGTGACATGCAGCAGCGAGACAGAAGTGCAACCAAAAGGGAACGGGGTCGTGCTTCGAGGAGATTAGATTAGCTTTAGCATGCGACAAAACTACAGACGAGGAAACATCCAGAGCAGATCTTTACGTGAGAATTGAAAAGGGAGATTTTACAGCTGTCAAAGTGAGGCCAGAGTGATCCAAGTTTAAGAGAGAATCGTAGAAAGTGGAGGAAAAAAGCTGGTTCTGTTCCACCGGCAAAACGTTAGACTTAGATTTTAAACGAATCCTTAAAAAGAATAAATGACAGAAATGATTTTAAGAGCAGAATGTAGGCTTTTGTTGACCTAAGTCAGCACTTTTGAACATTGTCACATTATTCTAAACTTAAACATTTAACACTAAGGGTATTTTGAGAAATTAAACTAGTGATTATTGCACAAATGTAAGAGGTTTGAGAAGTATTAATAGTTATCTGGGTTTAACTAGTTCAATTAAGGTGTGCGATGAAAAATTAAAATCCAATCAAATAATAATCACATTTCTTGACAAAAGTAACTACTATAAAATGTATTTATTTATTTTTAATTGATTGCCTTCATTTTTTATTTTTTTTTTCAAATGTTAACCCTTTTTTCTTCTACTGCAACATAAACCAAATTTGCCAAATAAAACTGAGTCTAGCCGTTCCCTCTGTTTCTCGAGACTGTTCACTTTTAAGGCATTAATTAGTAAATACTTTGATAAAACTTAAATCAATCTTGTGTTTCTCTAACGTTTTTCTGATAAAACCTGAGAAACACACGTTGCCGGTGGAACAGAGACTATAAACTACTAAAGCTAATGCTAAAGCTAATGCTAAAGCTGAAGCTAAAGTGGACAGATGGGTAGAGTTTGGTTTGATACTGACTGATGTCACAGTTCTGGCCCACCCATCCACGAAAGCAGCCACAGTGATATCCACCAATCAAGTTTTTGCAAGAGTAAGCATTGAGGCAAGGCTTCCCCGAACACTCATTAACGTCTGAAAACGAGACCAGACACACATCAGAGCGAGGCCCGTCACCAAAGCACTCTTCTCTCAGCCATAACACAACAATAACACACATTTAATGTATAATTACTAATATTCCTGCACAGTTAGTCCCATATTATTCATGTCTTTAAGGGGTATTTCATTATGTCTGTGAGCGATAGGTAACTTATTCCCTACAGTAAGTTATTTTCAAGGAATTAACACAACTTTATTTTGACACATGGCTGTTTTTTATTCATACAACTCACTGAGGCCTGCGTCTGAACCAAAACATGGGCCATTTCTCAGCAGCAGATACTGTTCTCCACATTTAAATAAACTTTAAAGTGTTTTAAAGTCTGTTTTTCACTTCTGTGGCGTTTCTGTGTGTCTTCTTCTCTCTACTTTAATCAATAAATGAGCTCCAAAAGGATGTAACAGAACCAGGTTTACAATATACTGAACTAGGGCTGGGCTGGAGTCATTTGTGACATCACAAAATCTCTAAAATCCTGGTAAAACTTCAGTAAGACGTTTCAGAAGATGAGGAAGCTACAGTCTTTAGGAGAAAAATGCTGCACCTGTTTGGCTTCGGGCTTTTGTAGACTTTTTATATGAACACAAATGTAAAATAAACATAACAGATCCACTTTAAGGTATTAGTTTAGATCTTAAAAAGTGTTTTACTGAATTTATTTAAACTAGAAAATAAGCTTTTATGACGTACCAAGTTTAAGAATCCAGACAAACTACATTTCATTTTAGGGATTGTGTTTTTTTCTTATGTTTTTTTTGTATTATAATGAACATTTCTACTCCACGTGACATTTTAACGACTCCTAAACTCCAGAGTAAGGTTCCGTCAGGTTTGGTGGGTTTATTTCTCCGCAGCCCACTCCTCGTTCTCTCTGTGTCGTTCCCTAAAGGCCGAACCAAGTGGTCGGTTTCAGAGGCAGCACTCACTGCATTAACGTGAAACTCCCAGGAGATAGACGGCACCTGTCGGCCTCTGAAACTAGACACCACCCGAAAGACCCTTTACTCAAACCCGCCTCCCCTTTTTTACTAGCTTCTACCACAGCTTCTGTTCTCTAACTCAAACCCTGCAGGTGTTCAGAAGGAACGCCAAGAAAAACACTTTAAACTAGGGTGACCATATTTTTAAACCCAAAAAATCAAGACACTTTAATTTTACTCCGAATCCAACGACAATACATCAACAAATTAAAAATAACGTCGCCAGAAATCAATACAACACCAGTGAATAATTTTTAAAAAGTAAATGATTTGACAACTTTTCTCTTATGTTTAAAGTAGATTAATTCCTGGTGCTTTTCTGAGACAGTTGTGATTTTCATGGAGCCTTTCTTTTTGGCTGATGGCAGGTCAAAGGTCAAACTGTGAACTCTGAAGAAGGATTAGCTTAGCATTAGCCTCGCGCTAAAGAAGCAATCATTATTCAGCACAATGCACGGCTTTTGCTAATCTGGACATTTGGGACAGAAAGAGGACAAACTCAAGACATTTTAGTGTGTTTTTTCTTTAAATTATTATTATTTTTGTCTTGTGTTTTTGGAGAAATCCAGCGGGACACGGGACAGAGGGCTCAACATCAGGACTGTCCCGTTAATTTGGGAAGTATGGTCACCCTACTTTAAACTTTCCACTGTTTTCTAACTCTGAAGACTTTACCTTTAAGTGTTGTTATAGAAATAAAGTTTGATTGATTGATTGATTATATGTAAGTGATTAAATCTTTTGTAAATATTATAAGAATTTAGTCGACTAAAACTAGACTGGACCAAATTATGACTAAAACTAAATAAAAATTTACTGTCAAAATTAACACTGATGTAAAGTAATGCTTCAAGACAATCATTTTACACATTTATTGCATTTTTATGAGCTTTCTTAGTGAAAACATCATTTTTCTGTGCTTTCAGAGACGTCCCAGCGCTGACTCTTGCCCCGTCTGTGTTTGGTGTTTTTACGACTCTCAGAGAGGGTCCCGGCTGAGGCTGAGGGGCGTTTCCTCACAGTAACGCGCCCCCGTTACGCCCCGTCTGGAGCCAAACTTAACCCTGCAGCCGGGTATATTTGGTCCGGGGGCTCGCAGTTGCCGGGCGGGACGTTATTTTTAACTTTTACTCAAGATCACCTGGCTCGAGTTGCAGATGAGAGTGTCTCCTTCAGAGCGACACACACAAACAACACCGGAATGAGTTCGAGAGGTTTACGCTGACGGTTAAAACGGCACGGCAGAATAAACAGACAGTAACTCTGCAAGCAAACACGATTACTGCGACACACTGGACGAGCAACAAATATACACACAGCAGAATATATCCTGGGACAGACATGCAGCTGAGGTGAACCAGGACGGTACATTTACACTGGGGTTAGTCTAGGTTTAAAGCTCACAAAAATACTGTTTATGAGCTCCAGTGTCTCCTGTTTTAAAGCTCACCTGCTTTTTTACTTCAGAAAAACACAATATTATTATTTTAGGTCTAAAAAAGTGAGTTCAAAAATGGAGCAATGATGTTAAGATCTAAGCTGGAGTCATTTGTGACATCACAAAATCTGTAAAAATCCCAATGCAACTCCAGTGAGGCATTTCTGGAGCTAAACTAAATACAATAAATGGAAAAATCTAAATAAGGGTACACAAAAGGGGTCAGAGTTTTAAGATCTCTCACAAAGAGCTTCTTTTTGGCAATTTTTCTTTTTTGATTTATTATAATAATGAATTAGTCTCCAGAAAAAACAAAGAAAGGAAGCTTAAGCAACTTTCTACTTATATTTGGGGAGAATTTTTACTATTTTTTTTGCAAATGACAATGGCTCTTTTACAAAAACCTGCAGAAAAGTATGTGTTAAAGCCTTATTTTCACTTTGGCTCCTCTTATTGGCTCTAATATCCTTCATATTGAATCATTGTGGTACTTTCTACTTCATAATGTAACAAGGAGCCTCTGAACAACCCTCCCCTCTCACTAAAGACCTTCACGGGACATTTAAAACACACATTCTTAGAAATAGCTCTGAAAATCTGGAAATCTTGTAAAAAACAACTGATATTTCTAACTCCTCTTTTAGTCTTTTGTTTGTGTGGATGAAGGTGTTAGGGTGAGGGTCTAGGTACCGATCTGGCAGGTCTTCCCCGTCCACTGAGGAGCACAGAGACATTCAAACCCGTTCTCCAAATCGATGCAGGTCCCGGCGTGAGCGCAGGGGTCCGACTCACACTCGTCTGTGTCTGAAACGTCACCATTAAAGCCTTTTACTAAACAACACATTCATTCTTTAACAGTAACATGTTGAGTCTGTATTTCATTGTTTACATCACATTTATTCTATTATTTTGTTGTTAATAATAGCATTGGGTTTATTTTCATTCACACAAAAGCATCGGGAACACTGCACATTTTATTCAAAATCAAAACATGAACAAAAAATGATCAAATTTTGTTATTTACAGAAAGTGAAGAGTGACTGGATTTTTCTTTAAAACTTTTAATGTATAAACTGAAAAATGCTTTAGATTGATCTTTTCTGTGAATCACTGAATTAATATTTCATGTTTTTATTTGGAACAGAATGAGCAGTGTTCCCAATGCTTTTGTGTGAATGAAAATAAAGCTATTAGAAGAATTTTTTATTTTTATTTTAAACACACTGCTTGTATTATCTATCTATCTATCTATCTATCTATCTATCTATTTATTTATTTATTTATTTATTTATCTATCTATCTATTTATTCATTCATTTATCTATTTATTTATTTATTTATTTATTTATTCATTTATCTATTTATTTATTTATTTATTTATTTATTCATTTATCTATTTATTCATTTATCTATTTATTCATTTATCTATTAATTCATTTATCTATTTATTTATCTATCTATTTATTTATTTATTTATTTATTTATTCATTTATCTATTTATTCATTTATCTATTTATTTATCTATCTATCTATTTATTTATTTATCTATTTATTTATTTATATATTTATTTATCTATTTACTTATTTATTTATTATAAACACAACTGTATGTAGCAGACAGTCTGGTAAGTGCTTAGCCTATTTAGCAAGAGTTAGCTTTCAATATAACTCAAAGATCATTTCTAATTCTATGAAAGAGTTCAGATTAACTGCTTGTGTCTCTTTTTCAAGACAAACTCCAGCCTCTGAACCTGAACTGAACCTGAAATGTTCTTGACCTGGTGCTAGTTTAGTCTCTGACCTTTAGCGCAGGTTGGTCCGGACCATCCCGGGGGACAGTGACACTCAAAGCCTGATGGGACTTCGTGACACGTGCCTCCGTTGGCGCAGGGGTTGGACACACAGGCGTGTTCGGCTGGAGGTTTACCACAGGGTTAGATTCACTCTGGTTCTTTCTCTGTTTCATTAAATATCGCGGGTCACTCACCGATCTCACAGTTCTTCCCTGAGTACCCGTCGGGACAGGCGCAGTGGTACTCGTCCGGCTCGGTGTTCATGCACGTCCCGCCGTTTTTACACGGACGGTTGGTCCCGCAATAGTTCAGATCTGTACAAAAACACTCGTTAATATAAACTCCAATGACCCAGCTCTACTTTTTTTTTAAACTTCATGAGAACACCAGCCTTTGTCGCAGAGGAGGCCGCCCCAGTTCTTCTCACAGTCGCACTTCCACGGCTCGGTGCAGGTCCCGTGGACGCAGCCCGGATACGGCAGGCACTGGTCGCACAGAGGGCCCTGCCAGCCGTAATTACACCTGCAACACACACAGGTCCGTTACATCATTAAAACATCAGCAGTCACTCTAAACGGAAACAAAACAAAGGGAAAGGATCGTTTTTTTAGTGGAGACTGAAAGATTTCCACAGTGCATCATTAAAAGAGCAATAAATCCTTTGGTGCAATATTAAGATGTGCAATATTCATGCTGTAATGAGCCTTTAATCAAACTGAGTGGACAGAATATGAAAAACTGAGTGGTGTCTGTGTTAAAGTCAAAGAGAAAACTGGAGAAAAAAAGATTTACTATATCACATTTACTGTATTTGTTGAGCTTTTCTTCTGATAATATCTTTAGTGATGAAACTTGGTCAATGTTGTTTATTCTACTTTTCTTTTTTTAGCACAAACTGACTCAGATCTTCTCAGAGAAATTGACGTATGATGATTTCTGGAACATCTGGAGAACTATATACTCCTTTCTACAAACAAAGTGGTAAATATATATTCTAAACTACAGTTGCACCACACACTTATTGATTCTTTTTATTTAGTTTTTGCAGCACCATGTATTTGTCTATTTATTATTTGGTGTTGTATTAATTTTGACTTTTGTCTGTTTTTTGCATGGCATTCTGGGTAAATGTAAACACAATAAAATGTCAACAAAGCCAATCATCTAATCATTGCAATATTCAGCCATTGTGTGTTTTTCTTCTACTTCTACCGGCCTCGTATCGTTCCTCTCACTAAAAGTTCCAATAATCCTCGAGGTTGGATTCATTCAGAGTCTGAGTACATTCTTGTTTCATAATTGGTTCCATTTTAGCTCCAGTGTGGACGCTCTGAGCCGGACGTCTTCATCAGAGCCGATGACATGTTTGTGGAGACGCTAATCTTAGGACACAAAGCACCGAGGGACATTCCTCAGTAAAGCGCTCGCTCTCAGCAAAAGTCTGTCTCTCGAAGCTTGATTAGGTCGATTTAACTCCAGACTTTTGAAATTGTGACACATTTCTTTAAATATAATCATTAAGGCTTTCCTTTTTGGACTTTACGAAGGTCTTTTTGAGTGTTTCTCTCCCTCAGACTCGGAGCAGGAGTGTGTTTTGTGTCGGAGGCGGGGTCAGGGGTCAGGGGTCAGTCCAGTGAAGGGTTAGCAGATCTGTTGGTTTATGGCGGCCTTCTGTTTGTCCAAGGCCAGCGCTAACCTCGCCCCCCCACCTGTCCTGTCACTTCTACCGACGCTATTTTAGGACGTCCCGCTCCGGACCCTCCCCCGGAGCTTTAAAAGGAGCCGACAGACAGCTCCGCGCTCGACCGTCAAGAGCAGCGCGAGAATCGGACCGATGTTACTGTTTCTGCTCGAAGTTAAACACAAATAGAGATGAAAAGTTGCTTCTTCAGCTCCTGAAGTGAAATAAATAAATCACTGTCTACTCCACATCTACATTGTTTGGTCCAGACTTTCAGACTTCTCCTCTTTCAAATCAAAATAATCTAAACTAAAGCTCTTTCAGAACATGGACAGACATCAGTGTGGTTTAATAACACAATAGATAAAATATCCATATGATTCATGTGATAATATAACTAAGAAAACCTTTTTTAAACTGCTTTTTTTAACGCAAAAACAAAACAAAAATTAAATTAAAACTAAAACAGACCATACATATGTAAATTAAAACTATGCTAAAATAAGTAAAATAGACTATGCATATGTACAATATAAGAATATGAATACATGAGTTTGAATAAATAGTAAAAAAGAGTAAAAAAGACAGTATTTTAAAGCAGCAGATGCCTCCTCTTATTATATTGTTGTAGTGATTTTATTATAACAGTGACATGTTTCCAGAGGTGCTACACTAATCGTTTTATTCATTTTATTTGTTAAATGAATGAATGAAGTACTCTCTAAAGCCAGGGTCAGTACAAAGATTTAAACAGAGTCAGAGAGGACAGTTCCTGAAGCATCTCGGTTCATTTTCCCGTCTCTTCAGGGTTCAGGTGATAAAGCCCTTCATTATAAACTCTAGTTTTTATAGAGCAACGTGAACCAATGAAAAGTGTTGACGGGGCGCCTCAGTGGGTCATGTGTACAGCGTGTACCCAATAAACTGGAGCAATCTGGGTTGGAGTCCAGCTGGGTGTGTGTCTGAATCTATTAAAGTAACGGCTCCGACGCCTCCCGCCGTCCACAGACCGAAAGGTGGCTCTAAATGTGAATGAAAGTGGGAGTAAATGGTTGTCTGTCTGTGATTAAGAGGCAGTTATTTGTATATTTTGAGTAGCATTTCAGATTCTAAAGTACATTCTTCAATTACTTTTAGTGTGGACAAAGCCTGTGTTCATTTGTTGATGAGTAGTTTTCATCATAGTTTTCGTCAACGACATATTTTTGCGTCCGAAAACGAAATGAAAACGAAATAAAAAGTGATTAATGAGAATGAAAACTCATTCTCAGAGTTTCAACAATGAATAAAAACGAAACTGAACAGAGACTAAATCCATCAAAAGGAGAGGAGTTGAAGAGATCCAGTCAGACTCAGGTTGTTTTTTTGTTAGAGCCTCGGGAAGACGACAGGAGACGAAAAGAGAACCACTTTAAATAGAAACTATGTTAACACTTGGAACCTGAATACCAGCCGGAACAGGTTAGGACTAGTTTACTTTCATTAGAGACATTATTACTGAAGAAAAACACTGAAAATGTATTATTCTTTATATTTTAGACTAAATCTATTGTAGATGTAGTCGACTAAAACAAACAAGGATTGGACTAAATTATGATGAAAACTAAACTGCATTTTCTTCAAAAAACTAAACTAAAACTAAAGATTTTCTGTCAGAAAGAACACTGCTAAATGCAAAACACAAACTGAGTCTCTTCTCAAACACAGAACTCCCTCCGTTGACCAGAGCTGGCCCCCGACCCTCGTCCCGTCTCTGGGTGTGGTCCGTCTCAGGGGCAGAAGGCGGGGGCAGCTGTGGCCTGAGAGGAGGGATATTTTGGGCCGAGCGTTGCCCTGTGGCCTCTCGGCTGATGGGACGCTCACAGAGACAGAGGCAGGAGCAGTTTGTGGGCAGTGCCACCGAGGGCTGTGGCTGCCCAAACATTTCCCTCCAGCTGCAGCCAGACGGGACACACAGCACTGTCCCAACACGGACGGGACACACAGCGCTGTCCCAGCACGGACGGGACACACTCACACCACCAACACTGACGGGACACACAGCGCTGTTCCAACACAGACGGGACACACTCACACCACCAACACTGACGGGACACACAGCACTGTCCCAACACAGATGGGACACACAGCACTGTCCCAACACTGTCCCAACACTGTCCCAACACTGACGGGACACACCAGCAACACTGTCCCAGCACGGACGGGACACACAGCGCTGTTCCAACACAGACGGGACACACTCACACCACCAACACTGACGGGACACACAGCACTGTCCCAACACAGACGGGACACACAGCACTGTCCCAACACTGTCCCAGCACGGACGGGACACACCAACACTGTCCCAGCACTGACGGGACACACTCACACCACCAGTACTGTCCCAACACTGACGGGACATACTTACACCACCAACACTGTCCCAACACTGTCCCAACACTGTCGGGACACACCAACACGATCCCAACACTGTCCCAACACTGACGGGACACACTCACACCACCAATACTGTCCCAACACTGACGGGACACCTCAGGGGCAGCGCTGAGGTCCCAGTGTGGTTCTAGTGTTTACTGTAACAGCTGGAGCTCTTCAGACAGACAGTGTCCTCTATTCTTTCATTAATCCCATTAGTTTTGAATCATGAGGAGAATATGGCTGTATTTTAAATCTTCACATAGTTTTTATTGGTTTAAAGCAGAGTTTAAAGTTTGGATTGTCTATGGTGTCGTTTATTGACTTTGAGAAGTAAGGTTTCTTTTAAATTGTCTTCAGTAATCATTAAGACAACTAAGATAACTTTAACTATTATTGGTGTTTTTTGTGCATCATTTATTGTGTTTACCAGACGCTCTTGGGGCTTGTTTTTCTTCGCAGCCATTTCTTGAACCAGTCAGAACTGTTTGTCTGAACTGGAGATGGTTTTAATGCTCTTTTCTGAATCTTTTCTGGCCCACAATCAAGTTGTGTCCAGTGTAGGACGACCATGTGACTCTCCCTGATCCAAATCCCAACAACTATCTGTAAAAACACTGATTTGCAGACTTTAAAAGAACTGTCCAATAGGCATTTGCCATGTTTATTACACATAAATAGAAATGACTATTACCATAATGTACTTAGATGATGTTCTAAAAAGGTCATGGTTCTCTGGAGCTTTTTGAGTCACTTTTTTGGTGTTTACAATTGAATAAACTGTTTTAAACGGAGAACAACATAATTTTTTCTTCTTCCAGTGAGCTTGTGGAAAAATTGTAATTGTCCCAGTTTGGAAACACGGTCCAGAGTCTGTTTATCCTGCGTCTGTCGTTAAATCCAACTCTAATCCACAGAAAGTTCCCTCAGAAGAAGCCTGAACAGTACCATGACATAAACTCATCCAAAAGGGAGGATATTCTGGCTAATCCCACGGTGCATTAGTGTTTAGACCATGCGTTAAATCATTGAGTGTCTCCCAAACAAAACTGAACTGAGAGTCAATTATTCAGAGCTCAAATCCGAGTCCGAGCTGTTGCCTGGAAACATTCGGCCGAGTCACACGAGCGTAGGCCGCGTCGAAACGAGACACCGAACGCGTCATTTTTAGTTTTGCTCTGCCGCACTTTTCCTGTTTCTGCCTTTAACTCTTCGCTGTCCACCGCTCTGTCGGGAAAACCTGCCAAAACCGGAGCAAGAGCGCTGTGTATAAATCTAAAATGTCTTTGATTCAGTTGAGATCTCGTAAAAAGAAAACAAAGGTCTCATGTGAAATTGGAAAAAGCCTCAGGACTGAGAGAGAACCACCCAGGAATGTGTCTGGACATGTATCAGAGCTGCTCCTACAGTCGACGGGATTTATGTGAAGTAGATTTATTTATCACTTAATCCCCTTCGTCCAGTGGTCAGAGAGAAGCCTGTGAATAATCTGTGTTGTTTTTAATCTAATTTAAAGGTACAATTAAGTCAAACCACTCTTAAAACACTTAGAAGATAGTTATTAAGTTGAGAGCACGCTAATTATTGCATTTTTATCAACTACACAAATGTATTTATTACTAATTAGCCTCAAGGAAGTCATAACCTTCTTTGTAATTTGTTTTTTTGTCTTTACAATGTCTCTCGGGCCAGTTTTTTACCACAAAATACAAATAGAAAGTTTAGAGCTGATCTGAAACTGTTATCTTTGGAGTTTATCGTTACCTCATTAAATACAACATTTATTCATGTTTAATCTGCTGCTGTTTCTCTATTTTTGTATCTTTTTTGAGCTGTTTCTCTGTAAAATAAGACGTATTTTCAACAGAATAACCCATTTCCTTGGTTTATTTTTGTTGTTTACGTCAGAGTCGACCAATGGGAGCGCTCCTTTTTACCTTTTTCTATTAAAATCCTCAGAGAGAAGCCTGTAAATAGTCTGTTTGTGTTGTTTTTACTCTAATTTAAAGGCACAACTAAGTCAAACCACTCTTAAAACACTTAGAAGATATTTATTAAGTTTGAGAGCACGCTAATTATTGCATTTTTATCAACTACACAAATGTATTTATTGCAAATTAGCCTCAAGTAAGTCATAACCTCCTTTGAAATTTGTTTTTTTGTCTTTACAATGTTTTCTTATTTATCTCTCGGGACAGTTTTTACCACAAAATACTAATAGGTTACAATAAATGGAAGTTTAGAGCTGATCTGAAACGTTTATCTTTGGAGTTTATGTTTAATTTGCTGCTGTTTCTCTATTTTTATCTTTTTTGAGCTGTTTCTCAGTAAAATAAGACGTATTTTCAACAGAATAACCCATTTCCTTGGTTTATTTTTGTTGTTTACGTCAGAGTCGACCAATGGGAGCGCTTCTTTTTACCTTTTTCTATTAAAATCCTTAATTATAAAGCCTAGATTACATCTTAAGCTCTCATTTTTTCACATTATTCCTGTTACAATAAACTTTAAGTCTGGACTTTAAACGTTTGAGATGAAGGAGCTGACAAAAATTCAACAGAATCCAAACAAACCCAGAGCCCAATGACCTGTTCTCATTGTGCATTCTTTAGTTTTGCCGTTTATTATTTCACTTTTTATCCATTAGACATCTACAGATAAGCTTCAAGCAAAAGTGCAGCTGTCATTGATAAAATATGAGTCTGTTTTGGGACCACCCTGAATAAATGCACCAGCAGCGAGATAACACTGAAACAGTCCGGCCTCATGGCGGTACTTTTACCCCCGGCCCCGCTTCCCAAACGCTCCGGTCGCAGCCAAAACAAGGCTGAGGGGCGGAAGAGGCCATGGGGGCGGCTCGTCCTGCGCCCCGGAGGCTGCTGTTTGGATGAGGGGGGGATGACAGGGAGGAAACGTGGTGAAAATAACACGGCTTGTTGATTTTCAGAAGCAGGAAGCAGAACAATGGCCGAGGGAGCGGAGTGGAACGACGAATGGGGGTCGAGATGGGAGTTTTAGAGATTGAGACGAGGAAAAACTACTCAAGGGGGGGAAAAATAAGATTGTTCCTGCTTTCAAATCTGGAAATATTAAGCTTTCAAATCATTCAAATTACAAATGTTCTCTTCTTCATGTCTATCTTTATAAAAACCTCAGCTGAATCTGCTCTGGAACAAGTTAAGATCCAGACAGAGATACGAAAAGGAAGTAAATAAAAGAGTAAAATAAGTGTCTGCACAGCATTTAATAAACTAGAGCTAACTGCAAAAAGTAATGAAGCGATATCAACACTGGGCCTCATTTATGAATATTTTATTACAAACCTTTTACTCAAAGCTACAACTGTTTGAGAATGTGACAGAAATAACAATAATAAAACCACTAAAATACCAACATATGACTTGCTGTAAGCTAACGGCTCATGGATAATGTGGTGCCGGGCTGCTGTTCTATTTTATATTTAACAGACAAATTTCCAAAACAAATTTCAGTTGTGCCTCATTCCTGCACAGTTTTAATATTTGTCGCTAAATGAAGCAAAATTGAGTAAAAATCATTCATTAGAAAAGGAAAAGGGAGAGAGATCCAAAGATGAGGAAGGAAACAAACAAAAAGAAAGAAAAAGAAAGCAGCATTTAAAAGAAAGGTTCATTGCAACAGGTGATACACAAGCCCCAAACCCTTTCTGTAAAATGTGACGAGAGGCTTTTAGAGGCTTTAAAAACTGCTTCAGTGACACTTGACTCACAGGTAACGCTTCTGGAGGCAGTAGAAGTGGTCTAAATGAATGTGTAGAGGTGTGAGAGGGGTTTGGGGGGAAACGGGAGCACTTACTTGCACTCTCCTGGAGAACTGCACGTCCCGTGGAGAACAGAGCATCCGGGTTTGCAGATAGCTTCGAGGAAGAAAACACAAAGAGCTGCATTAGTCATTGTTGAGGTTTCTGTATCTACAATGAGATTCCAAACATTGTTCAAATTCCTCCTGAATCGAACTCAAACTGTGAGTCTGTGAAAATAAAGCACTATATGACACTATATTATAAATTATTATCATCAAAGTCTTAATATTTATGCACTTAACGTTTGCTTCCATTCAATCCAGTGACAATAAAGATATTCTACAGTGATTTGAGTCTTTTCTTGACTGTCATTAAACAGACTTTACTTGATATTTTTTCTTCTATTTAGTGAAAGTGGTTTAAACCCAACTAGTTTATTGTAATTCTAATCATCAAATGAGAACCTCTATTCAGGAACAGAAAACCATGTTTGAAAAAGGAGCGCTCCCATTGGTCGACACTTGTCACATGACGTTCCAGGAAGTTTAACAGCTGCAGATAAAGTGTATTTTCAGCTGAATATGTCTTTTAACAGAGAAACAGCTGAAAAAAGAAAAGCATCAACAGAGAAAAGGGAGGCAACGTAAAACACAGATAAATACTGTCAATTCAATCACGTCATGTTTAACGAGGAGGAGATAATTGTCGTCCTGACGCTGAAGTCACAGCTAAGCTAACGCTAAACTCTAAACTTCAGTTTGGTCAAATGGATTAGTATTTTGTTGTTTAATAAAAGAGAAGCAGGAGAGGTCTCTAGACTGATTTTGGAGGAGAGTCTGAGACAGGGACAAGAAAAGAAAACCAGACAGTGGAGCTTGAATGTGTTTCTCACCAGTTTTGCAGGAGTCTCCGGTCCATCCCTCCCGACACTCCGGTTTCCCGTTCTGGTCGCAGACGTAGTGTCCGAGTAGTCGTCTCGGGCCGACACACCTTGTTGCACTTGGGGCCGTAGTAGTGCTCGTCGCAGCGAACCCTGATGGTGTACTCGAAGCTCGCCGTTAAACTTTTAAACTCCACAGTCTGCTTCTCTTCTCCGGGGTTTATCATGCCTTTGTAGATGCTGCGCTCGATCAGTAACTCCTCATCTGAAAAAGAACAGAAAGACTCAAAGACCACGACTTATGTGTTTCGGGTTTTTATCTTTGCATCTATTTTCATTTAAATGTTAATATTCAGTGAGTGTTGATTAAATTAAAGTGGACCAAACAGAACTTGTGACTTTTCCTGTTCACAATCACATTTAGGGCTGCTAAAACTAATCGGATTAATCAATTAAATGGATTAATGTCTATCTGTGGTATTGATAGATTCATAGAAACGTGTGAGAAGAGGTTTTATTAAAGACAGAAACAGTAAAAGAGAGAAGTGTTTTTGATATAAATCCATCCTTTTTTTTTACAGATTTTGTAAAAATGTATGTGATTTTTTTTCTTGTATTATCATCAGTTTATATATTTTTTTTGTAATCTTTTTAAAAACGATATATTGTGTAATGATGCGAATGTGTGCTGCTCTTTTTGCACAATTTATTTCTGCAGCTGCAAGATTTTCACTCTCCTTCTTCTGTTAATTTAATGGAGATGTGACAATAAAGCTTGATTGGTTTTGAGTTTTAAACAGAAACAATAAAACACCAAGTTTTTGACACTCGTCCTCCAGGTTCCTCACATTTACACACTTCACTTTCTGATTATTAATCGATTAATCAAAAAAAAAAACCCTCATAACTCCTGATCATGTTTATTCACAAAGAAGACATTACACCAGAGTGAACAGAAGCAGGGATTTGAACCAACAACTGCTTTACTCTCTTAAATTATCTCTTTAAATCTGCACTTATTGACACCTGCCTTTAGTGCAAGATCAGTCGAAAGTGAGGAAACACAATTAACTGTGACAGAAACTCTTTTAAAACAGAAACACAGGTCTGTGTTGGGGTCAGTTCACTTCAGAGACTAAACAACTGGATTTATGAATGACATTCCTGTGTCTTCCTGATTCCTCTTTGGGACTTGACCAACACTCTAACCTTGAGCCAAACTTCACTAAAAACACAGAAGAAGAATGAAAAACGTTGGGAAGAATCTGAGAATACAGGAAGTACAGAAGTGAGTCTGTGCGACGGCGATAAACACGAGGCCTTTTAAACGTTTTCCTGCGAAGGCTCCGTGGACCGCGGCCCGTTTCAGGAAGAGCAGCTCGACGCCATCGGAGCCAAGACGGAAATAATCCGAGACGGGAACAGCAGGAAGGGCCGCATCGGAAACAACCTTTAGCTCAAAGGAACCGGAGCGCGCCGACCCATAATGCACTGCTGCAGAGAGAAGCGTGGCCCGGGCCAGACGAACAGGAAGGACCTGTCTTCACTTCCTTCACGAAAACAGCACGACCAGAATTAACTCAATCTCTGTGTCATTTTTACTTTGTCTTGTTCTAAACTCCTTTTTGTAAACAGTCATGTCTCTTTTTAATTAAAATATTGACTTTATGGGTCTTATTTTAGCTGTGATCATTCATTTACAAAAAAAACACAAAAGTGGGGTTGTGGATGAGACATAAAAACACTAGTGTTAATATATTTGACACAGTTTTATCAATAAAGTATTTTTGCATCTGAAAACTAAACGAAAACTAAATAAAGAGGCATTAATGAGAACGAAAACTCAACACAAAAAGAGAACGGCTTTAAATATCAAACTATGTTAACACTTGGAACCTGAATACCAGCCAGAACAGGTTAGGATTAGTTTACTTTCATTCAGAGAGAAATGATTACAGAAGGAAACTAAAAAAACATTAAAAATGCATTACCTTTTATATTTTAGAGACTAAATCTATTGTAAATATAGTCGACTAAATTCAAAAACTGAAAACTAGACTAAAACTAATAAGGATTAGACTAAATTCTGACTAAAACTAAATTTAAATTTGATGCAAAAATAGACAGACACAATAGTCCTGGTGAGGTTTGTTATTGAGATGATGATTTGTACAATTTTACAAAAGAAAATGTTTGAAAAAGCCAGTGTGAAGTAAAATAAAGGGAGTTAAAGTTAAAGCATGAATCATTTATGTTTGAATCCCATTCTTCAGAATCGTTTCTCTCTGTGTTCTCTCTGCTGCGTTTCGTCTCAGAGCCCACTCCCACCTCCTTCAAACACTCTCTGCTGTTCATCTCCAGCAATTAGATATAAAAATATAGACCAATCAGAGCCGAGCCGCTGTTACCGGGCAGAGAGACGTGAGGCGACGAAACCACGGATATAAAACACCGGCTTCAACTCTCACAGGACACTCATCAGAGTTAAGACAACAACAGGCACTTTGACCTCTGACCTATGCAGCTTTTATAAACGTAGGCTGTTACTGGAGATACATGCCCTGCTTTTAGACAACTATGTGTCATTAAAGTTACATTCTGCAGGATTTTAGTTAAAAGATGAATGTATTTGTTAACCATCCGTCCTTTTTCTCTTTCATAATGTTACTTCTGTAGATGAGAGGAAGGTTTTACAGCAAACATTCAACAAAACTGATAAAAGTGGATAAAAATGATCAAGAAACTTAAGTAAAACTACATTTGAATTACAGTCTCTCTTTAATCGGCATCTGATCGATTAATGCCGGGCTATAGCTATTTAAAAATTAAAAAAGCATTGCAAAAGCACGAATAATTTTTAATACATGCATATCTTTTATTTTTTTTATTTTTTTTATTTTTTTTATTTATTCGTAAACTCAAAACTTATTTATTTATTCTGGCTTTTATGTAGTATTTTATAAATGGTTTGCTTTATCTCAATTATTTAATTTTATTTAATTTTATTTAATTTTATTTATACATTTGCTTTACTCTATTTTACTCTATTCTATTTTTATGAGTGAAATAAAGTGAAATAAAGCCACCATTGTTCTTAAACTGTTGTGAATATTGTGTTTAATGATTTTATTTTGTGAAGCACCTTGAGTTGTGTTAAACTGTAAGAAAAGTACTGTATAAATAAAGTTTGATTGATTGATTTCTCTTCAGGATCATTATTACAAAAACAAGAGTGATGTACAAATAAGTGATGTTTTTTAGGTTTAATAAGGTTTAACGTCAAGTGTATTTCTTGCATTTAATCTTTAGACCAAAGTTGCATGAAATGAACATCAATTAATTAAGATATTAATAGGTTCAGTATTGAAATGATTGCACAATAGTCTCAGATTTAGACCCAAGTTGTTGAAAATGGAGTTAACGTTTGTATATTTTGCACAATCTGATAAAAATACAGCTATTTAAACCTTATTTTATCACAAAAACAACACTTACTTTCTTTAAAAATGTAAAAATCCTCCAAACATTGACTACATTTACGTTTCTTTCTCGCTGGAGCAGAGTTAGACGTTATAAATAAACTACACCTGGACTTAAACTGCTCCAAAAAGACAAGAGTGATTGAGTTGACGTCTGGTTGTCAGGGCGTCTCTTTGCTTTGGAGATGATCCTCCTCCAGGTGTTTTCTACGTGTTTTACAGCCATTACTCTTTCTGTAATAAACCCACTGCATTGGAAATATTTGCAGAGTTAGATAAAGAACTAAAAATGACCAGCAGCACCTCTGTTCTTGCCCCATTTGTGGATTTGTTTTAACGTGTCGGGGTGGAGTTATTCGCTCTAACAACATGACATCATCGCAGCACTGCTCTTTGAAATCCTGATTTACAATCCACAAAGCCACGAGCGATCTTTTATTGCAGTGAAGCATGGCACAAATCACTCAGGGGACACTCCCACTGCTGTAAAAATGACCCGTTTTTACTGTCGGCGCTGATATTAACCGAGAGAATGGGTCCAAACACGAGGCTGATTGGACGTATAGAGCCAAATTACAGGTTTTGGAAAAGTAAAGATCGTAAATTCATCTGAATTAACGGCGTGAGGACGTTTAGTTTTAGACACAAAAACAAAGAATCCATTTTCTGTCTCGTTCTATTTAACCCAGAGCCACAAAGAACCCCTTTAATGAACCGTACATTGCATTGGAGGGTTTTATTACCACAAAAGAAGACTGTGATATGTTTTTTATTAGAGGAGAACGTTCAGCTCGTACTTTCAGATGTTTGTGTGTTCGTCAAATTAAAGGACACTCCTATTGGCTGCTGTTCTACACAAAACAACAGCTGCAAATATCCTCCAGATGAGTCTATTCCAGCGATGGATGAAGGTTAACGGAGAATGAGATAAATGTTGACGGTGGTTTGGTGGTTAGCACTCGGTGTTCAGGTGAGTCAGGCTCCAGGCACCTGCAACTAGGGATGGGAATGAATAAGACTTTATCAATATCAACGCCACTGACGATTCTGCTGAGTGATTCCTGAAGGCTCTGTGTGGAAAAAAGTCCTCTTATCTGCTTTTTTGGCAACAATATTATAATACTTTTACTTGAGTTTGTTCAGTAACTTAAACAACAGTGAATCCTTCTTATTGAGGAAAGAAAACTGAATAAAAACACATAAAAACAGCTGAGAAAATCTTCCTCCTAAAACAGAATTAAACTATTTTCTATTTAACAAACAGATGGAAGTATTAATAACATTCACAAAACTGGTTTGAACCAAAAGAAACATGAACAGTTTGATCTAAAATGGAGACTGAGAGAATATTTATACATGAATACTCCTGTTATTTATAAGACTCTAGTGATATTTAACATCCTACACACAACTGTAGGGCGCTGTGTTGCCCCGTAAAGGACAAAAGGGACAGTTGTGAGTTCATGGACTCGATATCGATAACTTTGATGGATCATAAAGTTAAAAAGCGGTTCCCAGCTCTACCCACGACTTAACGGGACGAAAGGGAGAAAATGAATGAATATTTGTCAATGTAGTCATTCACAGAGGTGGACTCAGCTCAGGATTAAAGAGAGCAATTTTGCCGCTCGTTATTACAAGAACTTGAGGAGGACAACTAAGTTTGGGCTTTCCGTTGTGTTTCCTGAGAAATAACAGCAGAGTGAGCTCAAAGGAAGAGGCTTAAAGACACAGACCAGCTTCTATTTCAATGCACAACAGAAGGAGAAGGTTCTGGGTTCGAACGGCTTTTCTTTTCTGTGAAGTTGGTCAAACCTGTCCAAAGATGTCTGTGTAGGTGAACTAGAGACTTCAGGACGCACCAAAAACATCTGAGATAGGCTCCTGCTGCCGACCGTAAAAGATAAAAGGAAGACGGAGATTGAAGGAACCAAATCTTGCCCAAATCTTGTCTAAAACCTCTGCCACACCAACGGAAAAAATGTCAAGTATTTCATGTCTGTTATATTTTACAGGCTTTAATAAACTGCAGGTATTTTTGATCCTGGAGCGGCTGAGAATACCGATCAGGACTTGCTTTGGCAGACCATCAAAAGACCGGGTTTGGGCTCTGGGGCAAAGCAGGAATGAAGCGGGACATCCCAAAGTGTGACTCCTGCACACACCTGAACACTGAGAACCGTCCGACGCGCTCGTTGTGATGCAGCATTACTTCTGTTTTTCCACATCGAGATCGGACGGACAGGCTCGTGCACGCTCGCTGACGTCACCCGGCTTCTCTTCCCAAAAAAACAAGGAGGTCCCACAGGAGTCGACGCAGGGACGTACGTGCGGGATTCAGATTTAAAGTTGGTTTTAAAGTCTATTGTGATGAATTAATGGTGCGTTGATAGATTCTGTTTCTGAATATAACAGTGTTTCCTTGACACTGAACAGAACATGGCGACTAATTTTACAAACTATAGTCTCAAAATGAACCAAAAACAGATTGTAATGTTGAAAACTGGGGTAAATTTGTTATTTTTACCATTTATATGAATCTAGGAACATTTGGGAAAATTATTGCTCTTGTTGGGATTCGAACCCCGGTCCAGAGCGTCGCAGGTACATGATCTACATACAGAACTAAACCCCTGTTAATGACGTCTTTTTTTTTTCGTTGTTGACATCAGTGTCGACCAATGGGAGCGCTCCTTTTTACCTGAAGTGAGCTGTGATTGGACAAAATCCTGCTGTGGACTGATCATTCTCATCTATTAAAATCCTTCATTATAAAGACTAGATCACGTCTTAAGGTCTCATTTTTTCAGATGATTCCTGTTACAATAAACTTTAGGAGATTACACTGAAAAACTAAATGAAACAGGGAAAAAAACAGGTAAAGGACTTCATGGATTTCACTTTGAATGGATTTAAACTTTATTTTTTGAGAGAGACTGGCTTAATGTGACTTTATCTTTGACCTGTTTTCACTTTGGTTGTTCACAGACGACAGCATGTCCCTGCAGGGCTGCCGTAGTCCTTCACAAAATGTAGAAAAGAGGCGTAAATGGAAATAAATGCAGCACTTTTACCGCCAAACGCCTCCACAAAACTACAAACTGACCTAAACTGAACACACATTTTCCCTAAACTTAAACCCTGAGCCTTCACATCTGAGGCTACGGTTCAATTCCTCCTGAAATACACCTCCCATCGGAGCCAAAACCTGCACAAAACTATGCCCCGTCCCATAATCACATTAGTATTTTTAGCGTGACTCTCGATTAAAGCGTCAGGTAAGGTTTCAGTG
Organism: Rhyacichthys aspro; assembly: GCA_036850595.1. NCBI lineage: Eukaryota > Metazoa > Chordata > Actinopteri > Gobiiformes > Rhyacichthyidae > Rhyacichthys > Rhyacichthys aspro. Next base: position 21,296,130 of record CM072169.1, read on the forward strand.
TGACGGGAACATGGGCCGCTGACAGACTCACTGACAGTTCCAGGCTCCCAACGCGTGAGAAAACACCGGGCTGGGGTCCACCAGACGGGACGCGCCAGCCGGGACACGCCAACCGGGACGCGCCAGCCGGGACGCGCCAGCCGGGACACGCCAGCCGGGACACGCCAACCGGGACGTCAGCGCCTCAAGTCTGCCCGACCCCAGGAGGATAATAAATTCAGCATCCAGCTGTCCCGCTCCAAGGTGTTTGAGAAGTGACCACTCGAATGAGACGAGGGCACGACAGAGTGTTTTAGGAGGAACAGAGCGGGACAGCTGCGAGGAGGCTTTAGACGCGAAGAAACTCACAAAATATACAACTGTGGACTGAAATGAACTGCTTTGGAAAACATCTGGGATAAAAAGAACAGATTAACAAATATAAATGTGACATTTGGAAGTCAACACTTTCTTGTTTTTACTAGAATTAAGTAGTAACTAACTACTGTCTATTTTCCTTTTAAACCCCAAAATAATACATTATAAAATTTGTCTTTCTGATCCATCTACTGTTTATTCTAAGGGATTGTAATAGATGAGAACCTCTATTCAAAAGGAGCGCTCCCATTGGTCGACACTTGTCACATGACGTTCCAGGAAGTTTAATAGCTGCAGATAAAGTGTATTTTCAGCTGAATATGTCTTTTAACAGAGAAACAGCTGAAAAAAGAAAAGCATCAACAGAGAAAAGGGAGACAACGTAAAACACAGATAAATACTGTCAATTCAATCACGTAATGTTTAACGAGGAGGAGATAATTGTCGTCCTGACGCTGAAGTCACAGCTAAGCTAACGCTAAACTCTAAACTTCAGTTTGGTCAAATGGATTAGTATTTTGGAGGAAAAACTGGTCTGGTTTTATTTTTTTAATAAAAGAGAAGCAGGAGAGGTCCCTAGACTGATTTTGGAGGAGAGTCTGAGACAGGGATGAAAAAAGAAAAAAACAGGAAGTGGAGCTTTAGGTAAATGTAGTTTGAGCTGCTAGCATGAGTTAATTGAATACTAAAGTGATCAAAGCTCTAAAATTGCTAAAAAAAAAGCTCTGTGGGTGGAGCTAGAGAGCACTTTGAAACCATAAAACATAACAAATCAGCTACAGAGGCTTCAAATAGCTTCAGTATCACGTGTTTTGATCTGGTTTGTGTTGAAACAAACAGAAAAACAGTGTCTTCTCTGCTACATTACACTCTACGATTACACAGAGTATTATTACCATCAACTCAACAGTTTCCATTCAGACTCTCTGTCTCTGTTTCCACTCTATCATCATCACTGACTTAAATCCCTCAGATTCTTTCACTCATCAAGAGTCCGGACCATGTGACCTCTCACTATGTCTGTCACTTTGCCCCAAACTAAAGCCTGAAGATGGACTCTGTACCAAACGCTTCAGCAAAACAAGACGAGAGAGAAAAGACTCGTGATAAACGGCGATATTACAAGAAGAAAGAAAACAAATGCTTTTTTAATAACAATATATTTGAGTAATCACCCAGAATACTGCCATTTTCTCCATCTTTACTTTGTCCTGCCTTACTTTCTACTTATTTCCCTTCTTTTCTTCATTGTATTTTGTAAAATTCCTTCATATTTAAGTCTATTTTTGTACTTTTTTGCACCTTTTTGCTCAAAATGTTGCTGTTTTGAGACAAAATCAAACCAAATATCGTTTTGATTTAGAATTGTCGTCTGTTTTTTTTCACTTTGCATTTTGTAAATTCATAAAAATCACCATCCTCCATAGATTACTTTACTTTTTATATCAACACCTGCAGAAAACTCCTGTATTTTCACTGCACATGAGCAAATCCTTGTTTATCTTGTACAGAAACACAACCGTGGAGACACAGCAGTGGAACAAAACCCTCTTCAAACACTCGTTCCTTAATAATCCGCCAGTCCTACTGACTCCATCTACTAATCTTTCAGCCATTTTGAACTATTTTAACTTCCTGAATGTGTAAAAAGCCTTTAAAAACCACCAAATTCTCTTCAGAACGTCCCACGCTCAGGTGTCCGTCCTAATGAGGGGTCTTACCGTTGCTGTGAGTCCCGTTGTCCTTGTCCCAGGCCTCTACGATCACAGTGAACGCTCTCTGAAACAGACAGCACAGGTCAGAGGTCAGCAGAGGTCAGCAGAGGTCGCGGTAAAACAACAGTGTAGACAAACACATTTAACACAGACCTATAAATAGTTCAGTTAACCATGACAATGAGCGTTTTGAAGGTAAACTACGGGTTCAAAAGACCACGGCCCACTGTTGTAATCCAATAAAACAAGACAAAAAAGAGCTTATTTCCTTTATTTACAAGAACTGTATTTGTATTTTCTATTATACTACGTTATTATCTGATTTACCAGGAAATAAAAAGCATTTAAATCCACAACACAGTCAGTTTTTCTTCAAGATTAACCATCAGACTCTCAGCAATTTAGGTTTATATTTAGTTATAATAAGCAAAAAACTCATATTAAAACAAAATACTGAAGGAAATAAAGCTTAAAAGACAAAGAAATCATGTTAAAATGGAATATTGCAACACAAAATAAAAAAAAAAAAGAATAATGTAATAAAACAACAGTCATTACTTTATTTTATCCAGAAAACATTGATAGAAATTATGATAATGATTGATTATTATGGTGTTTTATTACTGTATTACTGTAGCGGACACAGCTGCACAAAGTCTGGTTCAAACAGAGAAGTTGAACTCCAGAAAACAAATGAATCATAATTTGTAAGAGACTTTAATACGATCCGTGACTCAGATCTGAGAAAGGTTTGTGTAAACTGTGGGAACCAGCTCCCGTTCCCACAGAGCTGTCAGTCATTAGCCTGGGTCTGCCCCGGGCCGGGTTAAAGTGTGCTGCTGCTGCTCCGACAGACGACAAAATATTTACAACAAACCACACACACTCAGCTCTCGCTCAGTTACACGGTACGTCTGCAGGACTTTAGTGTCTGCAACAAAATCAGACAAATGTGCAACACCGTCTGGAAATAAACCAGCGTCTTTTAGCTATAATGTGTGTTTTGTGTCTGTTAAATCATCATTTGCAGCAAACTGAGAGGAAATGGTGCATTCAGGTGCTCCTCTGGAACTCGGGAAACGTTTCTTCGAGTTGAAAAATGCACATGAAGCTTGCATCATCAACATGGAGGAGGGAACTTTATATTTTAGTTCAATATAAGTCATTTAGAATAAAATAAACTTAATAATTTGACACTAGTTTTTTGTCCATTTAGACTTATTTAGACTAAATACTAGTTATTTATTTATTTGCGTCTGTATTTAGAGGTTTCAACACACGTTATGTTCACTTCTTATGTTTTGAATAGTCTTCCTTTTATTTCCTTTTGACTTAAATCATTTTTACTTATTTAAGTTAAGTGTTTGGACTTCCAAAGGCACGTATCTGATAAATAATTTACATAATATTAAATTCCATAACATTAATAAAAGAATAGGCAAAAAAACAGTTCACTGCTCTAATTCTTTTATCACATTTTATTGATTGTATGTAATTTTGCTGTGTCATAGTTGCCCCTAGGTTTGTAGATATGTTTAGATGATGATTATTTGTGTTGTTTTATTAACTTTTTAACTAACAATTGAATTTCCTTCTGTGTAACACACTGGTTCTATACAAATGTGTTTATGAGTCACAAATCATTCAGTCTTCTTCATTTATTCATTTATTGTTGTGTCTAGAGTTTCTCACATAAGTGTTGTTAGAATATGACTTTATGGATCTCTATGTCAGCGACTGAAAACACAACACACATTTCAGAGACGTTGCCATGATCTCAGGTAAAAGAACCACAAAAGGGAATAAAAAGAGCAAAAAATGACTGACAAACAATATGACTACCTCCCAATACCACTTTAAACCAGAATGAGAAGTGGAAATGTTCACAAACTGTTAAAATTTATGAAAAATACACAGATTTTACAGCCATGTTGATTTCTCTGATGTTTTATTAGTGACTTGTTGTTCTTTATTTCTATCATTTTAATTTAAAGTCAAATACATCACATTCATTAATCTGTAAAAGCGTGATTTTTTTTAATATTACGTAAACTATTTTTTTTACTGTTGCATTTAGTTTTTCAGTGTAATCTCCTAAAGTTTATTGTAACAGGAATCATCTGAAAAAATGAGACCTTAAGACGTGATCTAGTCTTTATAATGAAGGATTTTAATAGATTTTGTCCAATCACAGCTCACTTCAGGTAAAAAGGAGCGCTCCCATTGGTCGACGCTGATGTCAACAACGAAGGAACAAGGAAATAAACCAAGGAAATGTGTTATTCTGTTGGAAATACGTCTTATTTTACAGAGAAACAGATCAAAAAACGGTAAACAACAAAGATAAAAGTTTTAGCTCAGCTCTAAACTTTGATTTAATGTAACGTATTAGTATTTTGTGGTGAAAATTGGTCCAGTTTGACCTTTTTTTAAATAAAAGAAGCAGACCGGGACAAAAAAACTAAATCAGGAACTGCATCTTTAATATGATCTCTAAAGCTACTTGTGCATTATGTTCCAGTAAAGCTTGTTTAACCTAATGTTTTATTATTATTATTTTTTATTTTTGACCAAACGTTTAATCTGAGGTTCTTGTCCTGCGTTAATCGACTTAATGCGACTCTTTTTTGAGCTCGTCTGAACCCTCAGCAGGTCCACACTCTGCCCTACTTTCTTTTTTTGAAGCCTGTCTTTGAATTGTTTCAGGTGCGACGTTATTTTTCCCCCTTTTTTTTTTTTTGGTCTTCGCAGGCATCGGCAAACAAACCGAGCCACATCTCGGCGGCTGTGGACGAGCAGCTGTGAGTTCCCATGACCCCGGCGTGACTCGGAGGAGCCGCTCAGAGCGACCGGGGCCAAAGGGTTAGATTAAAGAGCCACGGCGGGACAAGATTACAGACGGAGCTGGACGCCGAGTTAAAGGCCGCAGTAATTCTCACCTCTCACGGGTTTTTTTGGGGCTAAAATGCTGTGAAAATGACGGTTTTGTGAGTCACACCAGGACCGTGTTGTTACAAGTCGCTGCTGTTGCTGTAGGCTGCGTTCACAAGCTGCAAGTTCAGAGATGTTTATTCAAATGAGTCTCGATTTAGATTCATTCGGTGAGAAAATTCACAAAGGAACGCCTGGGAAGTGATGTATGTGACAGGTTTCAGGAGAAAAATCACATCACAGCATTTATCAGCTTCACCAAAGACGATCAGAGTCACAGTTTATTTCATTTCGATCCGTCTGAAGGTCAAAAAAGGAGAAAAATAAAGGGTTGATTCAATTCTAAGACAGATTTGCGAAATAATGTGGTGTTTTCTGTTCTTAATTGAATATCCTCAACGTCCAGGACTGAGACACGACCAAATAAAATGGTGAAAAAAGCCAGAACAAGCTCAATATTCCATTACTTTTTCGATTAAAATATACTCATTTTATTGTAACTCATAGAGGACACAGATCTGGACAATACCATAAAAATATCTTCATTTTTGTCACGTTTTTAACTTGAAAGACCCGTTTTTGTCACAATATGCCTCATTATTCCACGACTGAGGGTCATTATCTTCTATAACATCATCATCTTGAAGCTTTTGCCAAATGTCTGTTTATATTATTAAAGTCCTAAAGACTCTCAAGGATTAATCTCTTTTGTGTATGTACCTTATTATTGTTTTTGCAGGTATTTTCTTTTGTATTTTAGCTTTAATTGGTTTCTGAGGGCGTCTCATTTCACAAAAGTCTCACGTAAAAGACTCTAATGTGAGAAGTTTTGTGAATAAACTGAAACTGAAACAAAATATTGACTTGATGCAAATGTTAGTGGCCGAAGCTTACATTAGTGACTCATTTATTATGGTTTTATACACATTTAGTACTAAGACCATACAGTAAATGTTCTTAAGGTCCTGTGTTCTGACATAAATCTATAAAAAACTCATCTGTGTCTTGATTATTAATCGTAAAACCAACACAGTTCATCAGTAAATCAGCCTTTCCTGCAGTAATTCTTGCACCGATTGTGTTTTTACATGGTTTTACATAGTTTAGCAAAAGCATGAGGCTATTGCTAAACTAGCATCACGCCTAAAAGAAAGTCACATGGTACTGCATCAGAAAAGTATTTGCTAAAGTCTGATGATTGTGCTGCATTTTACACAATCTGTAAGTATTTTCTGAGCTAAAACAGCAGGATTTGAAGTTTCTGTCTGGTTTTAGTGACTCTACAGCAGTGAAGATGAAGCTGGAGGCTGTTTTCTGATCAAGCACTAATTTATTCATTGAACAGGTGAAGCCTAATGAAAAACCAAATCCCTTTGACGGCTGTAAATTAGTTGGAGGTGTCAAATGTCTCACAGTACAAACCACTTCCACAGAGGCTTCCCACTGATGTCTCTGAGCTTCAAATCTGTCTCAATCAGGGTTTAGACCTGTGTGTAAACAACAACCAGTATATTATCGACTATTTTCAATTATTTTCAGCTGAATATGTCTTTTAACAGAGAAACAGCTGAAAAAAGAAAAGCATCAACAGAGAAAAGGGACACAACGTAAAACACAGATAAATACTGTCAATTCAATCACGTAATGTTTAACGAGGAGGAGATAATTGTCGTCCTGACGCTGAAGTCACAGCTAAGCTAACGCTAAACTCTGAACTTCAGTTTGGTCAAATGGATTAGTATTTTGGAGGAAAAACTGGTCTGTTTTTTTTTTTGTGGAGTCATTTTGTGCAGCTTTAAGTGTTGTTTGTTGTGTTTAATTTGATTATAGCCCATTTTAAAGGTCATTTTGGTCTTATTTAGTCTTGCTAATTTGGTGCATGTATTTTAATTAATACCTAAAGCAACTCTTTTAATAAAATGCCCAGTACTTCACATTTTTGAAATTATATTAATCCAAATAAAAGTGACAGAAACCCACTGTTTGTGAGTCAATGTGAGGGGTTTATTATTTTAAAGAAGTTAGCGTTGCTTGGTCACAATTTATAAATAAACCCGAAGTGAACAGTGAAGAACGTCTTGTTTAACTTCAGAACGTGAACTGAAACCGAGAAGAATGGTGTTTAATTGAAATCCTCAGAGCTTGAGTGAACTGTGGTTGGTTGTAATTATCGACTCTGATGAAGAGAGAACACACCTGTCACGTCACACCTGCTCCGCGCTCGGCCGTGAATAAAACACGTAGCTCCCGGCAGAGTCGAGCCGCGATGGTTAATTTAGCACGTTATTAACACGACGGGCCCCTCCCTTTTTCTCAGGAGCCCGCTTTCACGCACCGCGTCCAATCAGAGCTAATCTAATCAGGACTTGTGCTTCGGACTGACCCACTTCACTTTTCCCACACAAACCGAGCGCGTGAAGAGCTATTTCTGTCGCCGCAGGTTCAACCTCGACGGGGAATCAAGTGTTCGTTCCGTAAAAAACTGCACAAATCCATTAGTTAGTCTTTTGATCCGACGGCATCCGTGACTTTAAACTGCACTGGGTTAAAAATAGATGAATATTTTCTCCACACACTCCTCTCTTTGTTTATGACAGAGTTACGTCACATTCAGATACGACACTGTTTAAGTTGAAAGGCTCTGTTATATGTTCTCAGTTTGTATTTTCACTAAACACAAAGAAAATTGAACTCAACCCATCGTCTGATAAAAAGGTTCAAGCTGCACCAACGTCCCAGAGACTGAAATAACAGTCTAAACAGTTTTATAGATCTAGCACAACACAGAGCTATTAACAACCATTTTCCTCCAAAATAAAAGCCTAACATCAAAGAATACATGATTATTTTTCAGATTTAAAAAAATGTCAATGGGGCATTTTTGTCCTGAATGACTCCAGAGGAAGAAGTTTAAATTTGATCCTACACAAAAACTAATAATGCATCAAACTCAATATTTTATTTAATCTTTAAGACTGATGTGTTCATTGTTACTGTAATTAGTTTTTTTCATAACTAACAGAGAAATCAAGTATTCACACTGGCCTTTAAAGAGTTAAAATCCTGAAAATGATTCAATATTTGGTTGTTTTGAGCAGAGCTGAAGTGGATTAAGACATTTATGCAAAAAAAAATATGAATCAGTGATGTTTTTGTACCAGTTTTTTGAAAATTGCCATTTTTGTCCTAAATGTCTCAAGAAGGCAGTGATCACACAGTGTTCTAATGATCTATGAATAAAATAACATTTGGACTAAGACCAAGATCAATTTTACTCTTAAAGTTTACCTGGCCTTTACCTAGTTTTACCTGGCCTTACCTAGCTTTACCAGGCCTTAGCTAGTTTTACCTGGCCTTACCTAGCTTTTACCTAGTTTACCTGCTTACCTAGTTTACCTAGTTTTACCAGGCCTTTACCTAGCTTTACCTGGCCTTACCTAGCTTTACCTTACCTTTACCTAGCTTTACCTGACCTTACCTAGCTTTACCCACCTTTAGCTTTACCTGGCTCCCCTTTACCAGCTTTTACCTACCTTCCGGACCAGGCCTTACCCTAGCTTACCTTTACCTTACCTTTACCTACAGCTTTACCTGACCTTCCTAGTTACCTGTTACTAGCCCTTACCTTTACCTAGCTTTACCTTACCTTTACATAGCTTTACCTTACCTTTACCCAGCTTTACCTGGCCTTACCTAGCTTTACCTGGCCTTACCTAGCTTTACCTGGCCTTACCTAGCTTTACCTTACCTTTACCTAGCTTTACCTGGCCTTACCTAGCTTTACCTTACCTTTACCTAGCTTTACCTGGCCTTACCTAGCTTTACCTGGCCTTACCTAGCTTTACCTGGCCTTACCTAGCTTTACCTGGCCTTACCTAGCCCTAACCCTGACTAATCTCCATCACTGTTCTTTAGTTTTTATGACGCGTTGTGGGAACCTCTGAGTTCGACTAAATTTGCGTCACTATAAATTCAGACTCTGCCAAATGTCGTAATCATTTTTGTGACTCAAATCGGGACCAGGTGCAGCTTTGGACACAGATCATTTGTTTTTTGAAGGCTCCCGCTCCTATTAGCATCATTAAGATTAGATTAGATTAGAACACATTTTAATTATAGAATATAAGGTAAAGATAAATTAGCAGTACAATAAAGATAAAACAACCACCAAATTGGACAAAAACAGATATATATATTTGTTTTTTTTATTTTATTGGATTTACAAATGGAGTTTTCTTCACAAAGCTCCAACAAAACTGAACTTTAAACCTGTTCCTTGTGATCTTTTTTGTTTTAATCTTGTTTAATCCATAAAAGTCTTGATTCAGGCCTGTTTGTCGGCTCCATTTAAAGGTTTTTCCTTGTGTCCTGGTGTGTCTCTATCACCTGAGTTTAACCTCTGTTCATCACCACAGGCTTATCTCATTCTTAAAAAACACAAATTCACTTTTTAATCAGATGACTCAGTATTTCTGTTGGACACAGTTGAAAGTTTGCTCCATTCTTCCATTAAGTAACTCTCGGTTTCTTAAATGAGGTGCCAACATCTTCCAGCGAGAGTCAGAACACGTCGAGCGATACCATCTCAGTATTTATTACACCTCGCCTCGAATCAAATCCTCTGTAACGCGACTCGGCTCCGAGCGAGAGTATCGCGTCCTGCCCGTTATCGTTTACGCTCGCAGCTTGTATCAAAACCACCATCGCTTTATCTGTGATCTGGAAACTCCTGATGCAGAAAGAGATGGAGGGAAACAGGAGGCAGGGCTTTGTCTCCATTCAAGACGCTCCGAACAATAGTTAACACACTTTATCGTCGGCCCGAGGACAAACGGGAAAAAACGCGATGTGGAACAAGTGAGCGTTTAAAGAGAGACGGGAAGTGTTTTAGAAAGAGCTCTCTGGGATTTATGGGCAGAACATCTTTTAACAAACAGCCTCACAATGAAATATCCAACTGAATTTTTTATATTTATTTTATTTTATTGAACATTCAGTAGAATTTTCTTAATTATAGCGTTGCTCAGTGGATATTTAGTCTGTTTTCTGTTGCGCAGTGATGTATAAAAGTAACAAAAATGGACTTTTAGGAAGAACAAGAGCCTCGTTTCTCAGCGTTTCTGTTTTTCTGTTCCGTACAAAGAGTTAAGCCTGGTACAGACTCCGCAAAAACAGAGAAATGTGGTCTTTTTCTTGAACAAAGTTAGTTCTGATCAGACCAGAAACTCAAAAGTAGTAGTAGTAGTTCTCGTCCTGATGACTCCCAGGTGAGATTTCCAGGAGGCGGGACAAACGGAGCAGATTAAACCAATCAGAGAAAAGAACGCTCTGATGTAAACAATAAACAACCAGACTAGATTGAGTTCTTTGTGAGTCGTTGCTCCGTTTTAGATAAACCGTGATCATTAGTGGATGGTGTTGGGTTCAAGTGGAAGAAAGGCTTAATGAGTCCAGTTCCAGACCCACTAGACCTGGATTAGAAAGTCTCTGGGTCGTATTTGACTTTCTAAAACTGGGATGAGTGTCAGTGTCTTGCTTTGTTTTTGAATTTGAATTAACACAAGAACAAGATATGCTTCATTATTTTAGTTTATAGTTAGGTTTAGACCCATGTAGACCTGGTTTAGACCAGTTTAGACCAAGTTTAGACCTGTTTAGACTAGTTTAGTCCAACTTTAGACCTGGTTTAGACCAGTTTAGACCAAGTTTAGACCAAGTTTAGACCTGGTTTAGACCAAGTTTAGACCAGTTTAGTCCAACTTTAGACCTGTTTAGTCCTGATTTAGACCTGTTTAGTCCTAGTTTAGACCTGTTTAGTCCTGATTTAGACCTGTTTAGTCCTGTTTAGTCCTAGTTTACACCTGTTTAGTCCTGGTTTAGACCTGTTTAGTCCTGGTTTAGACATGTTTAGTCCTGGATTAGACCTGTTTAGTCCTGATTTAGACCTGTTTAGTCCTGGTTTAGACCTGTTTAGTCCAAGTTTAGACCCATTTAGACCTGGTTTAGACCTGGTTTAGACCTGTTTAGTCCAAGTTTAGACCAGTTTAGTCCAAGTTTAGACCAGTTTAGTCATGGTTTAGACCTGTTTAGTCCTGGTTTAGACCTGTTTAGTCCTGATTTAGACCTGTTTAGTCCTGGTTTAGACCTGTTTAGTCCTAGTTTAGACCCTTATGTTACTTAATGACCTCACTATGCAACAGGCACCAGACTGAGCGTCCATCAGGCTGTTGTTCTGTTTCTCTGTTACTTTGGGACGACGCAGACCTTTGTCAAACAGGTGCTAAAAACCCTCAGAGTGCGTTCTCTGGTGTAATCGCTGAAATCTGTGCGTTTATCTGTGCGTCTTGTGTTTACGGCGAGGCCCGGCCCATCGCTCGTCTCATGAACTCTATCTCCGGACACAAAGGAGCTGGAATAAACTCATTGTTCTGCTGAAAGGTTCGGAGACAAAGAGGTGCAGGCAGGCCTCGTTTCCAAAAGCTCCAACGCGAAAGTGATATTCACGCCGTGGGAAAACCCCGAGCTGCTGCTTTTACCGGCGATTTACTGCAAAAAAAAACACCACTGGAAACAATCTGTGTTGAGCTTTTGGAGAAAGATGTTGCTGTATTTGGAGCAGCATGGTCACAAATATAAATGTTATGTCTCTTCATTTATTTGACTAAGTTTACCACAAGTCAGCTTTATTTTCAGCTTAATTATTATAGTTTGAGTTGTACATTAACGTGTTTTTGTTCATTTTCTGCAGGTTTCCTCAGTCACGTCTTCACAGGTTTTGTCCAATTTCTTCAGAAAGGTTTCCCAGTGTCTTCGCGTTTCAAAATCTCAATCCTCTGCTTAAACCGACCCCGGTGTTTGTTGCGTTCTGGTCTAAATAACTCTCGCTTTGGCTTGTCTTGTGTGCAACAGGAGCACACACACAAGCAGGAAAATAACAGACTGGGATGAAGACAGAATTATTGGAAAAGATGACAATAAAAAGCAACATTCAGATTCGGAAACAAGACGTTTTTGTTGCATTTAATAAATATTTTAGTCCATTTTTAGATCTTTTTGAATGATCACTTACTTTTAAAAACTTTTAAGGTTTAGAAATGCACGTCGGAACTTTGTTGTGAGTCCAAATTAGCAAAAAACACCTCATCAATCTGAGTAGCAGCGTTTAATTTTGATCAAGAACAATAAAACGTGACTCACAATCTTCAATCAATCAATTTAAATGTGTCAAACAAGATCAGACATTACCATCAAGACAATTGAAAACTGAAATACCTCTGCCAAACCAAACCAATATTTACAGCTGATAATTTCATTTAATATCTCCAAACCAAGCTCTAACATTACCATTTTCTGAGTTCAAATCCAAGGAGAAACCTGACTTTAAAAGTGTTTAAACAGCGAGGAGTTATTCTCTCAAACAATAAAAAGACACACTAATTCAATCAGAAAAAAACACAAGCAAAGGCTGAGGTTATGGTTATTTCTTTAGATTTAAAAACAGGGAAAAAAAGGGTGACTTGGTTTTGTTCTGAAGAAGGTCATTGAGAAACTGTTTTGGCTCAAGATGAGTTTGACTCGACTGAACTTTACCCAGTCTCTCCTGATTTCACCAGACGCCCCCAAATACGAGCACAGCATGTCACAATAACAGTATAATCTTTCACACAAGCAGAAAATACAAGCTTCTGATGCAGACTGGAAATTACTGGGATCACAGCAATACACATACACATGATTATTAGAAATACTGTTGTTTTATGTGTCATGTTTAGACCCGGTTTAGACCAAGTTTAGACCTGTTTAGACATATTTAGAACTGTATAGACCAGTTTAGACCTGGTTTAGACCTGTTTGGACCTGGTTTAGACCTGGTTTAGAACTGTTTAGACCTGGTTTAGACCTGTTTAGACCTGGTTTAGACCTGGTTTAGAACTGTTTAGACCTGTTTAGACCTGTTTAGAACTGTTTAGACCTGTTTAGACCTGTTTAGAACTGGTTTAGACCTGTTTAGACCTGTTAAGACCAGTTTAGACCTGTTTAGACCTGGTTTAGAACTGTTTAGACCTGGTTTAGACCTGGTTTAAAACTGTTTAGACCTGTTTAGACCTGTTTAGGAACTGTGTAGACCTGTTTAGAACTGGTTTAGACCTGTTAAGACCAGTTTAGACCTGTTTAGACCTGGTTTAGAACTGTTTAGAACTGTTTAGACCTGTTTAGTCCTGGTTTAGAACTGTTTAGACCTGGTTTAGACCTGGTTTAGACCTGAGGAGTGGAAGTCCAGAGTCATTTATATTTTTCTTTATATATTCTACAAATTATAAACCTTTAATGCCGCCAAAGACCACTCGAATAAAGAGTCTTGCTTTGGATTTGAATTGTGCGTTTTCATATATTCTGTCAAAACGTAAACCACTAAAACATGTTCTATATTGATAGGAATTTGAATGTGGCTTTTTCCAAAACATTCCTGTCTTTTCCCACTGAGTCTCAGGCCAAAAACAGCAGGCGGCAGGTGAAGATCACACCTTTAAGTCTCACTAAACTGAAACTGAACCAGAGTTTCCTTCTGTCTTTATTTTCAAACTGCGCTCAGAGAGGTTCCTGAACACAGCAGATAAAAGCGTTTCCAGTGAGTTAATCGATCAGGAGCAGATTCATCACAGATTTACACGCTTCGCACTAAAACAAGGTCATGTGACGCGGTCCAGATGCATCGTGGGAAACTGAGCTGACAGAGAACAGCCTCAAAATCACACTCTTTTACTTAAAACACTTTGTTCAAGACTTTGCCAGGATTCACAATAACAGTAATAATAGAACTATATAGAAGAGAAAAGAGACTAAACAAGACTAAACGGGAAAAAAATAGAAGATAAATTGTTACCAATAAAACTACATTAAATCCTGTCAGAACTGAGCCCATTCAAACTATTATGTTACCAGTCTGGAAGAAATTGTTTAAAATTACACACAACTTTCTAGAGTAGATCGCTTTCTGTTCTCTGTTAAGTCCTGGTCTGTTCTAAACCAGGACTAAACCAGGTTTACACAGGTCTAAACTTGGATAAAATGGATGAAAACCAGGTCTAAACTGGTCTAAACTAGGATTAAACGGGTCAAAACCAGGTCTAATCAGGTCTAAACATGGTCTAAACCAGGTCTTAATAGGTCTAAACAGATCTCACCAGGTCTAATCAGGTCTAATCAAGTCTAAACTTGGTCTAAACAGGTCTAAACAGGTCTAAACCAGGTCTAAACTTGGTCTAATCAGGTCTAATCAGGTCTAAACTTGGTCTAAACAGGTCTAAACAGGTCTAAACCAGGTCTAAACCACGTCTAAATAGGTCTAAACAGGTCTAAACCAAGTCTAAGCAGGTCTAAACCAGGTCTAAACCAGGTCTAAACAGATCTAACCAGGTCTAAATAAGTCTAAACCAGGTCTAATAAGGTCTAAACTTGGACTAAACAGATTAAAACCAGGCCTCAACTAGGTCTAAACTTGGTCTGATCAGGACTAAACTTGATCTAAACAGGTCTAAACAGGTTTAAACCAGGTCTAAACAGATCTAAACCAGGTCTACGCAGGTCTAAACCAGGTCTAAACAGATCTAACCAGGTCTAAACCAGGTCTAACCAGGTCTAAACCAGGTCTAAATAGGTCTAAACCAGGTCTAAATAGGTCTAAACCAGGTCTAACCAGGTCTAACCAGGTCTAAACCAGGTCTAAACAGATCTAAACCAGGTCTACGCAGGTCTAAACCAGGTCTAAACAGATCTAACCAGGTCTAAACCAGGTCTAAATAGGTCTAAACCAGGTCTAAACAGATCTAACCAGGTCTAACCAGGTCTAGACCCGGTCTAGACCTGGTTCTAGTGTCTCGTTGGCCCTGCAGCAGGAGTGTGTCTGTGGTGAAGCTGAGCAGCTGAGTCCAGTTGATAATCAGTGAGAATGTGGCTCAAGGACAGCTTTATTTAAACTGTTTGAAGATGAGACCAGGACAAAGGATTCCTGCTGGTGTTGTTCTAACTCCTCTCATACTTCCACACATACTGGGATCACACCTCCAGCAAGTATCATTACTGCAATACTCAGAATACCTCTCACAGATGGAGAGTGTGTTTGTGTAGACGCTGCCAAAACTACACAACGCACCTAAAAACAACTCAGATCAAACCAAGACAGAAGTGGGACCAAGTCACTGTTTTACAAGTCACAAGTCTCAAGTCTTTGACCTTTAACAAGTCTAAACAGGTCTAAACCAGGTCTAGATAGGTGTAAACAGGTCTAAACCAAGTCTAAGCAGGTCTAAACAGGTCTAAACAGGTCTAAACCAGGACTAAACAGGTCTAAAGTTGGGCTAAACTGATCTAAACAGGTCTAAACCAGGACTAAACTTGGACTAAACAGGTCTAAACAGGTCTAAATCAAAGTCTCAAGTCTTTGTCCTCAAGTCTTCAAGATTTCAAGTCCTTTCGATTCATTTCAACAACAGAAATTTTATGTTAAAATTAAACAATGTAAGCGTTTGTTTGTTTGTTTGTTTGTTTGTTTGTGAATGAACATCTGTAACAAAGGCCACAGCTGTAAATGAGTCTGATTTCAGTAGAACAGCTCATTTCCAGCAGTCCTCAGATAACATCAAATATCACACAAAAAATAGACAAAAAAACACAAGAGACACAACAATAACAGACAAGATAAAAGTGTTCAGACTTGACGGTATCCACTGTTTCAAATGTTTAGTCTGAAGCCTGTTCAGTGTATTGAGTTTGGAGTGAGGGGTGAGGGCAGGACAGGACTAAAAATACCCCAGAGACACCGAAGAGGACGAAGGGGAGAGACTCACTACGGCCGTGAGAAAGCAATCTGATCGTCTCATAAAACACACGCCTCGTGATCAGTGACAGTGAAGCTGTACTGTACATTTTAGTTCAGAAAGACACGCCTTTAGTTGTGTCTCAAAATAAGCATCTCGCTTAGAAACAAGAGCAGATCTGTTTGTGAAGCACAGCCTGGACCAACGGGGAACTCTGCAGAATATCTGAGTTTCTAATGTTGGACAATGTCAGAAATAGTCATATCGATAAATCAGATTTAACAGAAAAACATTTATTCAAACTCTGCTGTTCACTGTTGATGCTAATGCTAATGTTAGCTCCAGAGCAGCTTTAGTAAAGTCTGTGGAGACGATAAAAACACTAATAATCACAGAGAAAACATCATATTTCCCTGAGATACTTTGGTTTAGTAAAGTGTCAGGAAACAGAACAGAGTCTACTTTAATGGTTTATGCAAATTAGCCTCGAGTTCAGAGGTTTTTAACGTCCTTTAACAAGACTTTGAGCAGAAATTATATTAGAAATGTTCTATTGAAACAGAGAGGATTAAAACTATAAAGTATCCAACCTAATCTACTTTATTCTCACTCTGAGGGTAATGCTCTCTGCTGCTGCTGCTTTACTGTGGTTCTTATGTATTGGTAAAAAACATATTAATAATAATAATAATAAAACATCTTAATTTCCTTTTTACATGTGTAGCTAGACAAAAAAAATCAGTCTGGTTAATTCTGGCATGTTGACAGTTATTCATTAATATGCACTGTAATTAATAAATAAATAAATAAATAAATAAATAAATAAATAAATAAATAAATAAATAAATAAATAAATAAATAAATAAATAAATAAATAAATAAATAAATTTTAAATAAATAAATAAATTTGTAAGTACAACTAAAACAGTTTTAAACAAAATTACTTAAAACTGAAAAAAAAAAATACTTAAAACAAGTGGATTATTACTTGATGCATTTAATTTTAAGTCCAATTAAAATATTTGAAATAAGAAACTAGTAATAATAACAGACTGATGCCTTCCTCCTCCTCTTCCTCCTTTTTCTCGACGTCCTTTGAGTAAAAACCATGTCAGTGAAGAGAGGACCCAAACAGCCCCGGGACACACTCCGACACAAACCCCTGGTCCACTCACTCCTTCATTCACTCGTTCATTTATTCATTCACTCAGAAACACAGAGACGGAGCAGTGTCCCAGATTCAGACGGGACAGAGGGATTCCACTAAAGCAGCACCAGAGGCTACAGGCCACGGCTCCCAACAAAACCCCGGAGAAGTACATCCGGGACCAGATCCGGGACCGGAGCCAGGACTGGGACTTCATTCATGGACTAAATCTAGCTCTTCCTCTTCTCTTTTAGAGCTACAGTTATCGCGTGAGCCTCAACAAAAGCTGCTTTCCAGTAATTTATATTTTGAGACTCGGGTCGGTTTACTGTAAATACATTTTGATGGTTGACGATTTGTTTTTAAATGAAAAGGGAAAAAGGCAAAACACAAATGCACTGAAAGCTACAAGCGATGATCCTCTTTCTGTTTGTTTTTTGATTATTTTGCATGAGTTCTGCTTGAAAATGTGTAAATAAATAAAAAAAACAAGACAATATAAGCTCACTTTATCCTTTTAATGTGAAGCCTCTTTCCTCTCAGTTCAGTTTAGCTATTAATAATCTATTTTATTTTAATTCCTGTTGATATTTCACTATTCCCTACATTACTTTACACAGAGGAGTGTGTTCTACTGTTTCTAGTCAAATAAATACAGCTTTTTACTGAAATTACAGGCACTAACAAACTGAAAAATCAAGAAATCAGAAATAATATTATGACAAAACTTGAAAAATAAGTATTTGGCTTTGTGTCATCTGTGTTTGTTTACTGTTCAGTTTAGTCTGAGTCTGATCCGTTTGTTTAATCCTCATTTAGCTCTAGTTTAGTCCTGAATAGTAACATGTTTCAATCAAAAATACTGTCTATAATTTATCCTTCATCGAGTAAATCATGCAAATTGTTCTGCTTTTTTACAAGATTTCTGTTCATAATGTCTTCTGGAAACTTAATACACTACATTTGAGTCACTGCACATTTACTTTGTGACTTTATGATGTCACTACGTCACAAAATACACTCAGATGTTATTTTAGTTCAGCTTTTTAAAAAATACATGGACCTCAAGGCAATGTTTTGTGACTTTATGATGTCACTACGTCACAAAATAGACTCAGATGTCATTTTAGTTCAGCTTTTTAAAAAATACATGGACCTCAAGGCAATGTTTTGTGACTTTATGATGTCACTACGTCACAAAATAGACTCAGATGTCATTTTAGTTTAGCTTTTTAAAAAATACATGGAACTCAAGGCAATGTTTTGTGACTTTATGATGTCACTACGTCACAAAATACACTCCGATGTCATTTTAGTTCAGCTTTTTAAAAAATACATGGAACTCAAGGTAATGTGTTGTGACTTTATGATGTCACTGCGTCACAAAATAGACTCCGATGTCATTTTAGTTCAGCTTTTTGAAAAATACATGGAACTCAAGGCAATGTGTTGTGACTTTATGATGTCACTATGTCACAGAGATGTAGTTTGGCGACGAAAAAAGTCACTTGAACAACATTTGGTCAACTTTAAGATGTAACAAAAGAGTCTGGATCTACTTCAGATGTGTTTTGAAGGTTTGAATTAACTCTAATAGGGGGCGCTATAGCTTTAAATACAACACACAGAGGGGTCTAAAGCCATGGTTGGTCACCTGACCCCAGCGTTGGTCACCTGACCCCAGAGTCACCTGACCCCGGCGTCACTTCAGCTAAAAGCCTGGAGTAGAATAGATTTTTGAAGTGTGCTCCTTTGTCCTTGACGTCCTGATCCCAGAAGCTGCTGGACATCGATACGTCCTCTTCCTTTGTCCCGACCCGGCGGAGGATCGTGGAAAACACTGACCCCGGGCACACACCTCCCCGTCCCGCCCCGTCCCGCCCCCGTCCCGACCGCGCTCCGGAGCGATTCGACACCGATACGAGTCCACAGTGTCACACACACGGCCGGAGTAGAAACCCGATCCGCCCCAGATTACTACTGCCCCGTCCCGGCGCTGACAGCTGACCACGGCCCTGATGAATGAGAGGTCACACAAACACTACAGGGGTCAGGGAAATCAACACTACAGGAGTACAACACTACAGGAGTACAACACTACAGGAGTACACTACAGGAGTACAACACTACAGGAGTACAACACTACAGGGGTCAGGGAAATCAACACTACAGGAGTACAGGGGTTCAACACTACAGGAGTACAACACTACAGGAGTACAACACTACAGGAGTACAACACTACAGGAGTACAACACTACAGGAGTACAACACTACAGGGGTCAGGGAAATCAACACTACAGGAGTACAACACTACAGGAGTACAACACTACAGGAGTACAACACTACAGGAGTACAACACTACAGGAGTACAACACTACAGGGGTCAGGGAAATCAACACTACAGGAGTACAACACTACAGGAGTACAACACTACAGGAGTACAACACTAGAGGAGTACAACACTACAGGAGTACACTACAGGAGTACAACACTAGAGGAGTACAACACTACAGGAGTACACTACAGGGGTTCAACACTACAGTACTAGAACAGTACTAGAACAGTAGAACACTACAGTACTAGAACAGTAGAACACTACAGTACTAGAACAGTAGAACACTACAGTACTAGAACAGTACTAGAACAGTACTAGAACAGTACTAGAACAGTAGAACACTACAGTACTAGAACAGTAGAACACTACAGTACTAGAACAGTACTAGAAACAATAGAAGACTAGAACAGACACACTCTTCTCAGGACACTTCACAAAGACTGCATCAGAGAGATTTAGATCTAGGTCTAGGTCTAGGTCTAGGTCTGGATCTAGGTCTAGGTCTAGGTCTAGGTCTAGGTCTGGATCTAGGTCTAGGTCTAGGTCTGGATCTAGAAACTTTCAAGTCACAAAAAGGATCATAAAGAACTGACCTGGAAATGACCAGAACTTTACTGTGTCTCCTGTTTTAACACTTGACCTGGAAACGTTTAGAATTCCAGTTCCTTAAACAACCTGTAGGGGGCAGTAATGAGATCAGAGTCTAAACTGACAAAGTCAACCTGAAGAAGAAGGTGGAGCAAAGCTGGATGTAACGTTCAGGATCCTTAAGAATCCACAGTTGGGTATTTTGTGGCTTGATATATTTAGTGAGTATTCAGACTCATCTAGAGACTGTTTTTCAAAAAAGCAAGAAATCTGCTGAATTTTTCTGTTTTTATTGGAGACTTTTGGAGACAGACGGGAAATGAATCGCTTTCTGAAGTTTTTTCTATTGCCTCGTTTGATCCATTTAGAGCCGGTAAAAAACTGAAACTGGTCAAAAGAAAGAAGACTTTAGTCACACTGTAAGGATTTAAACTTTAATCATGTACAGCAGAGTGTTGATGTCAAACTGTGAGATTAGAAAAAAAACAACAGGCACCAGTTATTAGATTAAAGAGGGCAATTAGTTTTTCTAGGGGCTTTTCCAGGGCTAGGTAGGTTTAGGTAGCTTTTTTCCATTATTTTATTTTTTTAATTTTTTTTTATTTTTTTATTTTTATTTTTATTTATTTATTTATTTTTTTATTTTATTTTATCTAATCTAAATGTGTGTAATTTGTTAAGGTCTGTACTCCATTAAACCAGAATCTGACAAATATAACTCATGTTAAATAAACTCTTCTCTCTTTTTAACTCTTGAGTAAGCCCGTGCTCTTATTTTGGCGGCTCCTCCATCTGTTTCCTTTTGATGATTAAACCTCTGATTCATGACTGTATTAACTCCTGCAGCTCTTTCCAAAAGCCTCCGATGCCAAACGCTGTCTCAGTTTCTCACGCTCCATCTGCGCGTCTGATTGGCCGTCCCGGTTTCCCACGATCCTTTGCTGCGTCTGATTGGCCGAGGCTCTGTTTAGATTTGATAATGAGTTACCTGCCGCTTCTTAATCAACAGCCCTTCGTGTCTCCTTCAGACGCCACAACAATCCCACGACGCAGCAGCTCATTGGTCACTTATCAGACAAACACTGGATTACGGAGGTCAACACTAGATCTAAGAGTCCTCTGCTGTTACGTAGTGAGGTAGAAAGGTAACACGAAGGGCAAGGAACCAGCAACAACAAAGTGAAGACAAATTCTTAGTCACAAGGTTTGGTTTGAGCCTGGTTTAACACAGGTTTAGGGACTGTTTTGAGCCTAGTTTCTGGATTATCTGTGGTTCAAGACCTGGATTAAGCCTTAGTTTAGATTAGTTTAAGTCAAGTCTTTGTTTAGTTTAGTCCTGTTCAGTTCTATGTTTTGTTGTTGTTTAATACTGGGTTAAGTCCTCATTTAGACCTACTTTTATCCTGAATTTTTCGTTAGTTTGTTGCTCAGTTTAGCCCAGATTAATCCGAGGTTTAGTCCAGTTTTGTCCTGGTTTATTCCCAGTTTAGCTTTAGTTTAGTCTCAGGTCTGATCCCAGGTTTAGTCTTGGTGTTATACTAAGTTAAATCCTCATTTAGCCTTTGTTTAAGTCGTATACTTTTTCTTGGGGAAATCCAAAGTTCATTCCTGGTTTTGCCTGAATTTTATTTTTCTTAAAGTCTGGGTTTAAAGCGTAACTTTCAGCCACTAGAGGGCGCAAACCCCTCCCTCTAAGCCATGTTTATTTACAAATAGAGACGTTCAAGACGGCAAGTTTGGAAAATAAAACATTTAAGTGTATCTTGTGCAAATACGACTGTGTAGGGTCCAGTTTATTGGTCTGTTTCTGTTGTCTATGTTTAACCCTAATCTGTGGAGATAAGTCCTGGTCCCGGGACAGAAATGTTGCAGGAGGTTTATGTCCAGCTGGGGGCGCTGTGTCATTGAGATAGACCTGATTCTACCATTAAAATAATTATGAGAATGTTTATTTTTGAGATAAAAGTTACACGGTGCTAGTTTAATTTTGGTTAAGACCTGGTTTACTTCTGGTTAAGTCTTTTATAACTGTTTTAATTTTAATGTAGTCCTGGTCTGGTCCTAGTTTTGATCTAGGTTTAGTCCAAGCTCAGTTTTGTTCAGTTCTACATTTAGACCTTGTGCAAAACCAGATTTAGTCTTGATTTAATCCTGGTTTAGTCCTGGAACGGTCCTTGGTTTAATCAACCGTTTGGTGCTGGGTTTAGCCCAGGTTTAGTCTTGTTTTAGTAATGAGCTAATGTCAGGTTTATTCCTGAATTAATCTTTGGATCAGTTTTATGCTTTGGCCTGAGTTTAGTCTTGGTTACTTCATGGTTTAGATCTAGGTTTAGTCTTGTTTTTACCAGGAATAGTCCTTGGTTTTGTCCTGGTTTGGTCTTAATTAAGTAAAACAGAGGCTTCAAAAATGAGAATAGTGTGTGTTTTTGTGACTTAAATCATGTAAAACAATCCTAAAAGATCCTAAAAGACAAGTATCCGATCTCACAGCCAACACAGAGCTACTTTTATACTGAATATATAGCACTCATTCCATTTTATATGTTCTGAAATCAAGTCTGAACTGGTCACATTCACTCGCTTTATTTCATACAAAAGTCTTCAATGCTGTAAAAACAACGTCCCAATGTAGTTACAGCCAAACAGATTCACCAACATTCATCAGAACGGCAAGAAAAAACAATATTTGTCTTGACTTTTCAGTCCCTTTCCTACATTGACTTTAAAATGAATGTGTTCTTGGCTCAGGACCAGCGTTCATAAAGATTATAGGTTGCTACGAACAGAGAAAACAATAAAATAAAACCACACACATAAGCCTCGGTTTGAAGGAGTGACAGAGGAAATGTTCCAGTGTTGTTACATCCAGCTGTGGAGGATATGTCCCGGGCCGGTCTGTGCCTCAGGGGACAGCCATTAAAGAAGGATGAGCAGAGGGTAATTCATAATTCAACAGAGAAAAAGGATCCTGTCAATTCCTGATCAAGAGGAACTTCAAGAAACATGACAAAACAAATACAAAGAGGAAACTAGTCGAGCCACGCCATCAATGAGTCTCAAACGTCCAATAAAGTTTATCTAAGACTACATCTAAGAAGAAAGATGAATTTAATAAAATAGAAAATGTGTTCTTTGTGACAGATGCTTTCCTTGACAGAAAAAAGTAAAGTAAAAAGGAAATTTCCTCCAAAATACTAATCCATTTGACCAAACTGAAGTTTAGAGTTTAGCGTTAGCTTAGCTGTGACTTCAGCGTCAGGACGACAATTATCTCCTCCTCGTTAAACATGACGTGATTGAATTGACAGTATTTATCTGTGTTTTACGTTGCCTCCCTTTTCTCTGTTGATGCTTTTCTTTTTTCAGCTGTTTCTCTGTTAAAAGACATATTCAGATGAAAATACACTTTATCTGCAGCTATTAAACTTCCTGGAACGTCATGTGACAAGTGTCGACCAATGGGAGCGCTCCAAGGTTTTCTGTTCCTGAATAGAGGTTCTCATCTATTACAATCCCTCAGAATAAACAGGAGATGGATCATAAAACACTATTATTAATTCACGGTGGAACAAATGGAAGTGAATGAAAGCATTTCCACAGAAAAGATGGACATGAAGAGACGATATTAGGACAAGCCGTGGTGTAATTTAGTCTAGATTTAGTCCTGGATTGATCCTTGGTTAGTCTTATGCCTGGTCTTAGGTTTTGCCCACTTTGTGTTTGGTCCAGTCCTGGTTTACTCCTGGTTTAGTCCTGGTTTAGTCCTGGTTTAGTCCTGGTTTAGTCCTGGTTTAGTCCTCGTAACGTCTTGCTTTAGTTTTGCTTGGGTTACGTCATCAAACATAACTTAGGTTCTTTGTGAGAGATAGTTTCCTGCATAGAAAAAAAATCAGTTTCCTGAAAGTTAAGTCATGTTCAGCTAATCTAGTAGAGGTCAAAAACACTGTTATTAACCCACAACAGAAGGTAAAGGGAGTGGATGATGGCATTTCCACAGAAAAGATGGACAAGCAGAGACTCAAACTCAGAACAAGCCGAGACAGCTCACGGAAACAAGTCGTGAGAGCATTACTTCTGACAAACTCAGACAAAAAAAAATCTCATCTGCGCCGCTCGTCATTTAAAATCCTTCACCGAAAATCAGCGAACTTGTGCATATTCAGTAGAACGTGACTTACCGGCCAGGCGAACTGAAACGGGATGAGGACTCTGCCGGCGTCTCCGTTCTGTCGGCCCTGTCCTCTGAAGCTAAAAGTATTCCCACCGAGAACTCGAGTGGTGTCCGAGCCGTACGTGCAGGCTCCGCTCGTGGTCACCTCGCTCTGATATTCCTTTAGACAAACTCGGAAAAACGTGTCGCACTCGTCTCGGCCGCAGAGTCCCTCCGAGGCGCTCCGCTCGGCGTCGCAGCACTCGCCGCTCAGAAGCTGACCTTTAGGGTTTTCCACCGACACCAGCTGCAGCTCGAAGTAACCCGTCGACTCTGAAACCTGCGAACGAAGACCGAACGTTAGTCTCTCTGGATTTAAGTGGAGCGCACAGTTTTTAAGCAATTGTTAGATGTCAAATTCTGGCCTTTTTCAATGTTTTATTTGTCCCTCTAATACATTTGGTGATTTTTTTTTGGTAACGTAATTAGTTTTTAAGTTCACTTAAGTAGATTTAAAAGAAGGTAATGTGACTTTTACTCCTCTACATTCAGAGCAAACATCTGTACTTTTTATTCCACTACAGTTTTACATTGGTTTTAAAAGTACAAGTAAAATTGTTATTGTTGTAAATGTTTAAATGAAATGAAAGTGTTACATAAATAATGACCTAAACTTAACGATCCCATGTGTTTTTAATCATTGCTATTACCCAAACGACAATTTATATTAATAAATTCAATCAATTTTAGACTAAATAGCTGTTGAGTCAAATGCTTTTATACTTTAAAGTACATTTAAACTTATTTTTTTTAACTTGAGTACATTTCTACCTCTTTATCTGTACGTTTACTTCCTCCACCACTGGACGAAAGGCACTAAACTATTCCATATTTATGTAAAAGAAAACAATTGTGACAAAAGAAAAAGTGACACTAAACAGTTTTAAAGAGCCCAAAATTGGGCTTAAAATGACGGCACAAGTGGCACAAATTGAAGTGATGTGTGAAAATGAAGCATAAAAGGAGGAAATACAAGCAAAAAAGACTGAAATTAAGATGAAACCTCACGTTCAAACACTGTAAAACTTAATAAAACACACTGAACTATAGCTTTGCACAAACTAAAACATACAGAGTGGATAATGTCTGCAAAATATGGTCCAAAGTGTGCCTCTGAAGTGAAATAAAACTGTTTAAATTGATCATGTTGTGGAGGAAAGACTGCTGTTGTTTGTGCAAAGATAAGGCATAAGAAAGGCTCAATTTCAACAAAAAACAGAAATAGAGAAAAGGAAAGTAAAGTTAAAAGGAGATAAATGCAGGTTTGAGGAAAGATCTAAACTTTTATTTGACGTTTGGGTATTTTTCTGCAGTGAGTCAGTACAGTTTTAATGTTTTAATAATAAAATCAAAGCAGGAAGGTTGTTGTGTTGAAGAATACAGAAGGAGTTTATTGGCTGCTGCTGCTGTTATTGAGTCAGTGTTTCCCAAAGACTTGTTCACACAGTATTTAACCAGATTAGTCCAAGAAATATAAACCTGAGATCAGCTGCAGCGCTCACAGACTCCACTGAGAAAGAAAACTCCCTCAACAGACTCAGAACAGACTCAGAACAGACTCAGAACAACACACTGTGACACAAACATCATTTAGACATTTTATATTGTGTGTTCCAACATTATCATCTATTTTAGGTTCATTTTGAGATTATAATGGGCCACTTAGACCTCATCAATGACTGTTAAAACTGGGACTAAATCAAAATTAAACATAAAACCAAGACTAAAACAGGATTATACCAAGTCTAAACTAAGACTAAATGACAATTAAACACTAAACCAAGACTAAAATTGGATTATAACAAGTCTAAACTAAGACTAAATGAAAATTAAACACTAAACCAAGACTAAAATTGGATTATACCAAGTCTAAACTAAGACTAAATGAAAATTTAACAGTACACCAAGACTAAAACAGGATTATACCAAGTCTAAACTAAATCAGGGCTAATCCAAACTACACCAGAACCATTGTTCCGGCTGATATTGCAGTATCAACACATTTACAAGCCAGTGTTCAGGCTCTTCTCTCTCTGGCTTCAGCAGCTGTTCATAAATGTAAGCTGCAGTGGGTCCTATTAGTCGTACAAGCCTCTTTAAGTCTCATCTAACTAAGTCGGAAAAGTCAATTAAAAGTGGAATCCAAGCCCAGGAATGTTAGACCCTCTGACTCTTCACTCCAGAATGTGCAATCATTCATGTGCACTTTACAGTAGGGCTGCACGATATTAGAAAAAACATGTGATAATTATGTTTAATATTAAATAAAAGTAGGAATACAAAACGGTAAATCATAAATAAACCAAGGCTGAAGGAGGATTTAGGACCATATCAAGACTAAACCTGGAGTAAACCTTGCTCTAAACCTTTATCTTTTTCACACAGTTTCATTTAAGGCTCTAATTACGAGTCGTTGTTACAATAAAAGCGGTTTTTCGCGATACGGATATTGCAAAACCGGTAAATGTGCGATATAGAGGTTTTTGATATATTTCACACACATTTTGACTTGGCTTGAATCTGCTGCAACAAAGTTTAACCCAGTGCATCGAAATTTGCTCCTGCGTGACTTTTGTACTACTGTAGACTTTGAGTTCTGAATGAAAATAGCGTTAATTAAAAGTGATAGCTCTGTATTTTGAAAATGCCGTCCTTTTAGATACTTTTGGAGCTCATGTATTCGTTAGTTACTCAAGTTAAGCAGCTCTAAGGATCGAGATAGACGCCCTTTTATTAAATACTGGGCGATAATTGCCTCGATGTGCACTTTTTGTGTAAAATTACTGGAGTCCAAATCTGCAAGCTATATTTTTAGTAAAATAAAGTTTAAATATGGTGATTAATTCCTTCAGGGACAAATGTAAAAGTGTTTTCCTGAGATGCGTGATGCGTGGAGTGAACTCACCTGAGTCCACAGCGAGAGGAGGACGAGAAGAGCCACTAAAGTAGAGTTATTTCCCAGAATATTCCACATGTCTGGAGCAACTCACTGTCCTTATTAACCATGAGGAAAAACAAAAAAACAAATAAAAGTCTCAAAACGTCGAGAAACAACCGTTATCCCAGAGTGCACAGCGCGTCCTCAGCTCCGTGAAGAGGTGCGTAAAGGCTCCACGGTTTGGTCCACGGACGTCACGCGGAGTCTGCGTCCCGTTCAGTCCGCCGCTCGACGCACTGAGCGGCTCCGGGCTCCAGCAGCGGGACTCAGCCGCGGCCACAGCTCCGGGACAGACGGACAGGGGCCGGGGCCAATCACAGAGCGAGGAGGCGGCACCTTCTGAGCCAATCAGAGGCGAGAGTGGGCGGGACTAACAAGATTCTGTCAAGATAAAGGCTTACTGGGTTTGGAGGCATTTTGACAGAAAAAGAAATGAACTTTTGGGGGAAAAATGTAATAAATAAAGATTTTCATTTAAAATAAAGATAAAAAAGAATATAAATATATTTTGTTCACTTATTACTTTCCAATAACAGTTATATATTAGTTTGTGAATCTGGACTAGCCTATTTTTAACCTATAAATGATCTCTAAACAAGCTTAAATGCATTTTACAGATAAATATATTGATATGGAGCAGGTTTTATGTAAATTGCTGTAATTTGTAAATAGGAATATTGCTGTAGTAGATTATTTCAGATTAAAACTAGAGTCAGAACAGATTAATAAGAATAAAAACTGTTCTTATTCAAATGTAAAGGAAGGAAATGTGGTGTGATTGTTTGTGCTGTTTGTTGAGACGAGTGAGTCCCACCTGAGCAGCTTCTCTGTGTCTGAACACTGCAGAGGACAAAGGGCTAAAGCGCCCCCTACTGGCGGCTCAAATAGACAGGGACTGATTCACACTGAAGCATCTTTTATTATTGGATTCAAATCCTGCAAAAATGTAAACTTTACGTGGAGAGGTTTGCAGAATGTGCAGCATAATAACAACCGTTGCTAAAGGGGGACATGGTGCATTCAGGTGCTGCTCAGAACTCAGGAAAACCTTTTTGTTCCAATCCTGCTGGAGTCAGAACAACAGACTCTATCTTATTTTCATCATTCATTCATTCATCATCATCATCATCATCATCATCATCATCATCATCATCATCAGGAGGAAAGCAAACGTTTAAGATATTTTAGTTTATTATAAGTCATTTAAAACTGTTTTCACATTAATAACTTGATAATTTAACTAGTTTTTGTCCATTTAGACTTATTTAGACAATATACTAGTTATTTATTTATTTCCGTCTGTATTTAGAGGTTTCAACACACGTTATGTTCACTTCTTATGTTTTGAATCGTCTTCCTTTTCTTGAAGCGCTGCTAATAACTGCTGCTGTGACTGGATTCACTCATTTAAACACAACATTAACACATTTATGACTCCATCTTCCTGTTGTTGTAGTTTAGAACGTTCTGAGTTTCAGCTGAAATCATGTGAACAAACCGGAGTCAGAAGAACCACCTTTAACTCAGGGATCACCTGAATGCACCATTTACCAGATTTCAAGCTGCATTACCTGAAAAATGTAAACCCCTTGAGACCTTTTGGGCTTTTATTGAGCAAAATAACTGAACCTATTGCTGTAAGAATAAATGTAATGTAAACTCTTTTTATTTGAGCCTTTTGAAAGACATCAGCAGCACTGTTGATGTCAAGTATGTGGTATGTTTTCAGATATTTTGCGTTGACTTGTTTGTGAGTTGTCTACTACCACTGTACATTCTCTGCTTGTCTTAAACAGAGTCACACAGACTGCAGTGGTATCAGATGAGCGCAGAGCCTTTTGTTTAGTCTCTGTTCAGTATTATAGGCCCCAGTCTGACGAGGTGGGGCTTTATCTGCACAAATTCACAATCCTTCACTCACTCATCGTCCTGCGTCCCGTCTGCAGAGGGTAACGTTCGCTCAGACGCTCGTTTAGGACGTGTTACTCGTCGTTAAAGGGAGCTCCAATTGATCTCGGCGCTTATCAACAAGGAAGTAAAGGCTAATGGTGTTGATGATGAAACAGAGAAAGTGTACAGTCAACGCTAAACAGTGCTTAAAGGAAAAAACATACATAAAAATAGAGAAACAGGAAGCAACGCAGATAAATATTGTCAATAATACAAAAATGTTTTCCACAAAGGTCTTTTGAATTCTTAGAATCAGACCCATGTTTTTGAGTGTTTTACCTCGACGTGTTTCGATACTAAACGTCCTGCTTCTTCAGAGTCACGTGGCGTTACTGTGACGTGTCTTCTCAGCTGATTTATTCAGGTTTTGTCGTCCCACCTGAAGCGCCCCCTGTAGTCCGACTTCCTTAGGACAACTTACCAAAAAAATCTAAAGTCTGCCATTTCAGACCAAGAGAGAAAACTATCTAACGGACTGGGACCAAGCCAGGATCAAACAGAGGAGAACAAACACCACCAGTGGATCAAGGAGGCCATCGAGATCCAGAAACTAACCCTAAGGACGTTGAAACAGGACAAGGCTTCACACCTGGAGCTGTCCTAAAGAAGTTGGACTACAGGGGGCGCTTCAGGTGGGACGACTAAACCTGAATAAATCAGCTGAGAAGACACGTCACAGTAACGTCACGTGACTCTGAAGAAGACTGGAGGACGTTTAGAGAAACATGTTAATGTATAAAACACTCAAAAACATTGGTTTGATTTATAAGAATTCAAAAGCTAAACATTGTCAATACATTCACACATTCACGTGTTTAACGAGGCAGAGATAATTACAGGATCACTTTGGTCTGACACTGAACTCAGAGACAGAAGTCAGGCTTAAGATCAGCTTTAAAGTAGTTTATTTTTTGATAAAAGAAAAGCACAAAAGGTCTCTGAAAAAAACTAGTATTATCAACAGTGTGCAGTGTTTTTCTTCATCTTTTCAAAAGCAGTTCACTCTGATAGAAACAAAGGCCAAAGAGTTCTCAGAGAAGTACCACAGGGTTCAGTTTTAAAACATGTAGTGGACTCAGTAGAAATAATAGAAACGTGAGTAGGTAAAGGTAGCACACATTCAAAAACAACCTGCTCCTTTTATTTTGTATTGGTAGACATCTGTATTTTAATGCGGCGAATGTGTGACGCTCTTCCTGTTGTCAGCTTTAATTTCTCTTGGTTATAAATTCAGTTTTGTGTAACTAAGCATAACATACTCCACATTCTCAGCGTCTTTCTGTCAAACCATGTCTTCTCCTCAGGCTCCGGCGACTTGCATCGACCGCAGTAAATAAACTAAAACCCTACGTCTCATCACACGAACTGGATGAAGCTCCGTTTGACAGTATTTACAGAGAAACCCAGTCGGAATCATTCAGTCTCACAGTGAAGTTATGTCAGAGACAGAGCTGTGGGTGTAATCCAGGAATCCACATGTGTCCAGATCTGTCAGGTTTAAGGCTCCAGTATCAGCTCGGCCTTTTACAGCTGTGGGAAAGTTTGTGCAGAATACATTTTATTGGGATGATGGTATTGTGTTTCTGAACGGTCGGAGCTTCTGTTTGCAGCGACAGAAAGTGGCTGAAGGAGGAATGAAATACAAATACACCCAGACTGTCTCACTCTACAGAAACTGATCCGTCATGTCACACACAAAAGAGCATCCTGCATCAACAACTGGGGCTCTGCTTTAACCACGCTGCTTCACATTTGAACAAAAGTGCAGCATCAACCTTTTTATTGCACTCGAGTAAATTTTGTGATAGAAATGATCAGTGAAAATCAGCCTAGAGACCTCTCCTGCTTCTCCTTTATTGAAAAATAAAACCAGACCAGTTTTTCCTCCAAAATACTAATCCATTTGACCAAACTGAAGTTTAGAGTTTAGCGTTAGCTTAGCTGAGACTTCAGCGTCAGGACGACAATTATCTCCTCCTCCTGAAAATACACTTTATCTGCCGCTATTAAACTTCCTGGAACGTCATGTGACAAGTGTCGACCAATGGGAGCGCTCCAAGGTTTTCTGTTCCTGAATAGAGGTTCTCATCTATTACAATCCCTTAGAATAAACAGTAGATGGAGTTCAAACCATTTTAGATCAGAAATAAGTTTCTTCTTTTACACCAGAGCTTATTTATGAAGCTCTAAGGACAAACACAAACGAACAAGAGCATGTGGCCATTACTCAAATGGAGCAAAAGCTTTAGATTTAAGGCTTATATAAATGTTTCTGACCAAGAGACTTCCTTTTCTTTGTCATTTGTTTGAAGAAAATACACTAAATGAGACAAATGCTGCTCACAACAATTCACAGAGGAGCATGTCTCAAACCGAGGGCTTGTTGTTTTTAAAAGACGACCAACAAACATTAAAAGAGGATCCTGGAGCTGTTCTGTCTCTGAGTGAACGAGTGAAGAGTCAGTGTGGCACAGTGAGACCAGCTGCTAATTAACCCGGTCCTTCCTGGATTTATTGTGGAAAATGCTTTATGGCAGCTGATAAGGACCACAGAGCCGTTAGTGTGTGTCTGCAGGAATGTGTCCCACACCTGCTTCAGACCAACATCTGCTGCTCTGTGTCACAGCAGACACCTGTCGACAGCAGCCGCTCAGCAGTCACCAACCGGCAAAACCACCACCAGAACCAACCACGGCGCTGCCACGACAGGACGAAGACAACCAGACGACAAAAACCAGACGACAAATACAACCAGACGATAAAAACCAGACGACAAATACAACCAGACGATAAAAACCAGACGACAAATACAACCAGACGAATACAACCAGACAAATACAACCAGACCGACAAAAAACAGACGACAAATACAACCAGACGACAAATACAACCAGACTGACAAAAAACAGACGACAAATACAACCAGACGACAAATACGACCAGACAAATACAACCAGACGAATACAACCAGACAAATACAACCAGACAAATACAACCAGATAAATACAACCAGATAAATACAACCAGACAAATACAACCAGACGACAAAAACCAGACGACAAAAACAACCAGACGACAAATACAACCAGACGAATACAACCAGACGACAAATACAACCAGACGACAAATACAACCAGACGACAAATACAACCAGACGGACAAATACAACCAGACGATAAATACAACCAGACGGACAAATACAACCAGACGACAAATACAACCAGACGATAAATACAACCAGACGGACAAATACAACCAGACCACAAATACAACCAAGTACTCTATATACTTAACTTTATTAATCCGCAGGGAATAGCACAATAAAGATAAAGAAGTAAAAATAAATCTACACAAAAATATACAGTAAAAGCAAATATGTAATTACCGTATTTTCCGGACTATAAGCCGCTACTTTTTTCCCACGCTTTGAACCATGCGGCTTATACAGAGATGCGGCTTTTCTATGAATTTTTCTCCAGACCTCAGGGGGGCGCTCTAGCAGGAAGTGCAAAAACGAGACAAACGAGGCAGCGGTAGTCGGTACAAACAAGAAAGAAAGCACCAGTTTTTATTCTTAGCACATGCAACCCAAGACGCACAACAGCAAAATACGGTAATATTTTTACACCCTCACCCCCTCATAATGGAAAACAAATGAAGTGACAGTGGTTTGGTGTTCAGTGGTTTCAGTACGCAGGAGGAAGAAAAATAAAGCAACTTGGTTTTAGTGCATGGGAGGAAGATGAATAAAACCATCAATGACTTTTCTGTTTTGTTTGATCAGCACTTTTACTGCCGTGTTACAGGCACTGTTCAGAAACAATCAGTTCAGGTATATGAATAAACACTTATGGTACAAAATCTATGTAAATATCTTATTTCTCAGCCTGGATATCGGTGGCTTATATGTGACAAAATATATATTTCTTTTAAATTTTAGTGGGTGCGGCTTATATTTAGGTGCGCTCTATAGTCCGGAAAATACGGTAACATAAGTACAGATGTAATGTGGATTAATATGGAACAAAAATAAATGATATACATAATGAAATAAGAAGGTAAATAAAAGTGTAAATATTCCACATTTGGATTGGGTTTTAAAATACACTGGACTGTGATCATTATGGACCAGGTTCTTTGTGAAAAGTGTGATGAGTTTAAAATAAATAATGACAATTGCATCATTTAAGGCAAAAACTGACGCTATGAAATAAAAACTCAAAGGTTGATTATTGAAATAAAGACTAAAGACTGGAATGTAGTTTGTTGTTGTTCTGCTAAAAATGCGACTTAAACCTAAAAGTAATAAATAAGGCGTAAAGACATATCTTCTAGTTTTCTGTGGAATATTGTTCTTAAAATCTGAGGTGGAGGCTTAGTCAAGTTGTACTTTTTTAAATGAAATCAAAGCAGGTCACTATAAGCTGCTGAAAGGCTGAGGGAAGAGTTTTGAGTTTTCTGTTTTCAGTAGAAGGCGCCCAGCAGCGGCGGCCATGTTTGTTTACTCCGTAGAGACGTTTAAGACGGCAAGTTTGGAAGAAAGAGCATGTCTTAGGGTCATTTTAGTGTATTTTGTACAAATGTGACTCTGTAGGCTCCAGTTTGGTCTATTTTCTTTATTCTCTGCCTCACTCGTTAATCTCTGGAGATAAGTCCTGGTCCGGACAGTTTCAGGAGGGTTCTGTCCAGCTGATGGGACTGTGGTCTGAGAACCATCAAAATGATTTGGAGAAGTTGTGCAGGGGCTTTAAATTAAACTGTTAATAAAGTGTTAAATTGTTTGGACACGACAGAGACAGAGCTCACAGTTCAACAAAAGAGTTCCTGCAATATTTTCTCAAATTTAGGACAACTCCTTTCATCGCAGTTATCTAGATGTCTTTACAACACAGACCTGACCTGATCTGGTGCTTTTTCTCGTCTCTTTTTTCTGATGAATGACCCTTGACCTGAGGCTGCATGTTGTGTTTTACAGTTCAATCGAAGCAGAGCATTATTTGAGGCCGTTTCCAGTCACACAGTGGGACATGTAGTCATCTTTTATGACTTACACCCTTCCCTCTCGGCCCTTGTCCCGCCTCCTCCTCAAAACCAATACGTTTCATTTAATCGTAATCACTTTAAAACATGGACACACCTTCTACTATTTGTCTGACCCGACTTGAAAAGATTAGAGTGTTTTTTATCCTGAATAAAGCAAAGCGGAGTACAGACGTCGACCCGTGAGCAGCAGCAGCGCCGTGGGACACGAGGCGAGTGTCATAGAAACGCTTACAGTCGACTCAGAAGAATGCAAACACAGCTCTTATCTGACAAAGAGGGAAGTGTAGACGGTCGTGTCGCGGCTTGTCTCTGTGTCCTCAGCGACGATCCATTACACCGAGGATCACAACACGAGCACATGACCGGCCTCGACGACGTCACACGCCTCGATTACATACGCTGCTGTGAAAAAGTATCTGCCCCCTTCCTGATTTCTTAGTTTTTTTGCGCATTCATGTTTCAGATCAAACTCATTTAAATAAAAACACAATATTCAGTTTTTAAGTGACACAAACCTACAAGGCCCTGTGTGAAAAAGTGATTGCCCCCCTTGTTAAATCATGAAAAAACTGTGGTTAATCACATTATTTTGGAAAGATGAGTTCAATGTCACTAGCCACACTGAACCAGGGTGAGAGCCATTATCCACAAATAGAGAAAAATTGAATATTCATGAGAAAAACAGTTTTAAATAGACCTGACAACTTTTTATTTTATATTTTTTTATTAAACCTTTCTTTGACCAGG
Source organism: Rhyacichthys aspro (assembly GCA_036850595.1). NCBI lineage: Eukaryota > Metazoa > Chordata > Actinopteri > Gobiiformes > Rhyacichthyidae > Rhyacichthys > Rhyacichthys aspro. Next base: position 21,330,908 of record CM072169.1, read on the forward strand.
AAAGAAAAACCCACAGAGGCTTTTTTGTTTTTCAAGGGCGACCTGGCAAAGAGTCCACAGCACAAATTAATTTACAAAGAATAAGTTAGAACCACAACAAATCCAATAATCCAATCCAAAATGCAATAATATAAAATAACAGATTAAGAACACTGTAGTAATTTAAAAACACAAACTCTGTCCAATACTCAATGTTCTTTTTTTTAAGATCTGAAACTGAATCTACGCCTGTGATTAATAAAGTTGATTTGAATTGAGGTTGTGTTCAGTGTCATTTGGAAATCTCACTTCTGGATAAATTACAATAAAAAACAGCTGCAGTTGAAGAAGGCACCACACGATACAAACACATCCATAGACTCATTGTTCCGTCTAGTTTTTCTGACTGTGGTGATTCTGATTCATCGTTTCCAGACAGAGACTCGCGGTGCGTTTACTGACTGGTCCTCGTCTGTGTTGGGCGGAGGTTACTGGAGTCAGACAGGTGGGGTTTACCTGTCCAGGTGACTTCAGGGCACAGTAAATGAGTAAAGACCACACAGACAGAGCCAGACTGAGATCAGGATCAGAGTCTGTGAGGCGTTCGAGGAGTGACAGACTTTACCCACTCCGCTAAAGTAAAGCAGTCGATGTGTCATTTATATTTATTTATAGACCGTCAAATGACAACTAAACTTAAGGGTTTTTTGGTCTTTATTGATGGTGAGACAGAGAGAGGAATGACAACGGACAAATGACTCGACCAGTTTCATTTTGTTGACAAATAGATTTCATCATAGTTTCCGTCAACAACGTATTTTTGCTTCTGAAACGAAATGAAAACGAAATAAAAACGAATTAATGAGAACAAAAACTGTGACTAAATGTATCGACACGAGTATTAATTAAATGAAAATGAACAGACTTAATCCATCAAAAGGAGAGGAGTTGAGAAGAGATCAATCAGACTCAGGTTTTTGAGCGTCGCTGAAGTGATGTCAGACACAAACATTTGTTAGAGCCTCGGGAAGACGACAGGAGACCAAAAGAGAACCACTTTAAATATAAAAAAAGAATAGGGACAAAAAAACATTGATCCTTTATGTTTGACTAAATCTATTGTAGATGTAGTCGACTAAAACTAGACTGAAACTAATAAGGATTTGACTAAATTATGACTAAAACTGAATTAAAATTTGCTTTTAAAATGAACACTGGACCTGATCTGTTTCCGTTTGTGTTTTTCAATCCTGTTAAAAAGCATTAGCATTAGCATTATTTGATTTTATATTTGTACCTTCCACCTGCTGCAGCCTCATCTTTCAAAAGCAGAACTCTGAAATACGTCATAATAATTAAAAGGCAGAAGCAGGTCCATTGGTCTTGAACTGTCCCGGTCCCTGTCATCAGTGATGGGCCCCTGTTCCCACACCCAGCCCCGTGGAAACCCTGTGGAAACCCTGTGGAAACCCTGTGTAAACGTCTCATTAGCGGCTCAGGGCGGGGGCCGGCGCTCGTAAAAAAAAATAAAAGAAGCCCCCTCCCCACAGACACCGTCATTAGCCCCCGTCTGAAGCCCCACTAATCGGCGCTAATTAAAACCCCGCAGACTCCGGGGCTCTCTGTGAACCGAGGACGAGCTGAAGACGTCTACGTCCCGCTCGGGCTCGGACTGGACTGAATACATGAATAAACCATCTGTTCCTGGGCTTTTTTGATTGTTTTTTAATTTAGAATCATGGAGCAATATATGGATTTTTATATTATTTGATACAAACCCCGTGTTTTTGCTCAGTTTCTGCAGGATTCATGTGTAGTTATCTTCTTTTAAACTCCACAAATGACTCTAAGATGGTCAAACTGCAAGCTTCAGATTCTCACTTGGTTTATTTATTTGGTGATACAGGTGCCTCAGAGGGTCAAAACTTGTGAAACTTGCCTCTAGTCTCTGTACTGGGCTCAAACAGACACAAAGAATAGGAAAAAACTCATTGGATACTAACACACAAGGCCAACTCATTCATAAATAAACAAAAGCATAAACAAACACACAATAAATACAAAAAAAACATGGTGAGGTTAGTTAAAATCCATCAAAGCATTGGTCTACTCTGTGTCTAGTCACCATCGACAATACGTTTTTTTGACTAAATAAGAGGCTGTTCAATTTATGAAACCTTTAAAAGTCATTTGAAACAGTGGATAAAAAATCTGTTCAAATCTGTGAACACTTTTAACTTGTCTTTGTCAACCTTTACCTGCCTCAGGACTGACAAGGAAATGAGAAATTCTGTTTGGCACATTTGTTACAGTTATTCATTAATGTGCATTGTCCCTAAATAAATGAATAAATAAATAAATAAATAAATAAATAAATAAATAAATAAATAAATAAATAAATAAATACAGATTTAAAAGCTGTTTAATTTTAACATAATAATAGTGTTGTTGAAAAGACTTGAAACCTAGAAGTAAGGACTTTGGACTTGACTTGGACTTGAGACAAAGACCCAAGTCTTTCTGGTGATTTGAAAACATTGAGTTTGTCCCAGCTCTGAGACCAGTCCCTGGACATTCGGACACAACTACATGAAACATTTGATTTGCTGCAGTGACTTCAGGTGGTTTGGGTTTTAATGAAGGTCATTGTTGATCCTGAAGCCAACCTTATCTCACCAAAGGGACATATTTGACATGTTTAACCTTTACGATGGTGCGTTTCCTGCGGTGGGTCAGAGTTGAAGTCGTGCAGCCGCAGTCACCGCAGTCGGAGCCGGAGCCAGAGGCATGTGTCTGCTTGACGCTGCATTTTTGTGGAGGAGGGATGTTTGCTTCAGGACGTGATGCACGACACTCGAACGGAAACACAGCCTTTTATAGAAAACTCCAGCACGGATCGAGGGATGGTTCAGCAGCTTTCACATCAGTTTCTGCTGTTGATTTGTCAAAAATGTGTTCATGTTGTGTTTAAATGAGTGGATCCAGTCACAGCAGCAGTTATTAGCAGCGCTTCAAGGAAAGGAAGACTATTCAAAACATAAGAAGTGAACATAAACCTCTAAATACAGACGAGAATAAATAAATAACTAGTATATCGTCTAAATAAGTCGATATCGACAAAAAAATAGTTAAATTATGAGGTTATTAATGTGAAAACAGTTGAAATATTTTTAAATGACTGATATTAAACTAAAATATCTTAAACATTTGCTTTCCTCCTGATGATGATGATGAAAATAAATAAAGTCTGTTGTTCTGATTCATGTGCATTTTTCAACTCAGAAAAACGTTTTCCCGAGGACCCCATGAATGCACCATAAGACAAAGCATATGATAAGATTTTAGAGCAAAGTCCCACAACTTTCTGGAGCCGACATTTAAATATCAGAATCAAAGATGAAATGATCCGATTAAAAACATTTTTTTCCGAGTTCCAGAGGAGCACATGAACACACCATTAGGTCTCTGGCACATGAGGCCCTTCAGTATTCTGTATTAATGAATCAGGTGAACTAGATCTGTCTATAATTACTCATAAACTGTACACTTAATGATATTTTATTCAAGAAATAGCTTTAAAAATGAAGGAATTGAGCATTTTAACTGAGACCGAGACCAAAACTGAGGTGTTTCTCAAACTCCAGGACCCTCAGATCCTTCAGATCATGATTAATGTTGAAAAATGTCTTGTTCAAACCTCAGTCTTAAAGCTGAGAGGCTCATTATTCATTCATCAATGCAGCTGCAGTTCATTGTTTAATGCTTAGCTCAGAGATAAATCCGGACCCATTACACACAGCTCTATGACAAATACTTATTGTACATACGTTTACGGCACAGAACTGAGTGATTGAAGCGTCCGTTTAAGGCTACACCATTGTTTCCTCAACAATTCCAGATCGGACTCAGGAAGTGAAACACAGGACACGGTCACAATGGGCCCCGCCGTGTCCCGCTGTGGCACTGGGAACATGTACCCCTCACAAAGTCATACTGTACTGAGTCAGGACCTGAGGAAACGTGATTGAAGAGTTCAGATGGAGATAAACCTGTTAAAACTAGAGAGAGGGATTCGTTTCTTTGAATTCTGTTTTCTGTTGCTGTGATTGAGGAGTTTAGATCTGGCTGCAGTCGGGTTTTTTTTCTCTCTTTGGATTAAACGTGTCCCGTTGGTGTTGGACTCAGTAAATTTAAGAGCAACTACAACGAATTCTGATTCTGTAAAGATGGATTATTATTAGTAATACCACTTTTTTGAGTCTGAGGCAGAACTAAACTGTGTTACAGACCCACTGGAGGAACTTAAGAATCTCATAAATACAACATATAACATAATATCTTTTTATACTATTGGACTCTTAAAAAGCTGAGGTTTCAAAATGTTATTTCAAAGAAGCAGCAGCAAACTAAACTCATTTCATAACATTCATAGATAGAGCAGACAGGTATGTGTTTATATAAGACACAAAGGTGATACTTGGATGGTTTAAGAAGTGTAATAATCTGTTGAGAGCCACAAAGAGAGGAGCGGTGGTGGGCATTTGTTCCATGTGCCCTCTGCTCTGCCCCCGGGGGGGTGTTTTGGACGTGTCCCACGGAGCAGAAGCCCCGGGACGGGCTCAAGGCTCTTTGTGTCTCAAGAAGCAACCGTCAACAGTTGCTTGTTTCCTGGTTTGTTCGAGCTGCTGCCAAGAGTCTGTTTGCATCTGCCCCAGAAACACTGTCTTAATGTCTGTCCATGAGCATCATTAAATAATCATTTAAACCACGCACTGTTTAACCTGAGAACTGAATACAACACAAACTCTCATCTCAGGAGTAAAAGCAGCTTTATACAAACATGGATTAGTTGTTGAGCTGCTCTTGGAGCCGAGAGGAGTCACAGAGAAAGACATATACAAGTCTGAGTCTAATAGTCAAGTCAAATGAAGGACTTTTACCAGATAGAGTTTAGACTTGGAGTTATCCGTTTATTTATTTATCTAATAGTGGTTTTTATGGTTGTTCTTAATTGTTGTTTTTGAGTATTTTAATGATTATATCCTATTGTGTTTTTATGAATGTTGTAAGGCCTTGAGAGTCTAGAAAGTCGCGTTATAAATAAAATGTATTATTATTATCTGAGCAGCGTTGGTTTCTGACAACTTTACATTAAGACCATAACTGAAGGAAGACTGAATCTCTCCATTGTCTTGTCTGAACTGGACGATAAAAAAATGAGGAATCAGGAGACTTTTTAACTTTGACTTAAAAAGAAAAAACTACACCAAGAACCCTTCCAAAAGTTCAGCCTTGTAACTGATCCAGAGTGGAGATGTTTTAAACTGAGGTGAAGGTTCAAAGTGACCAAACCAAGTGACCCTTTGTCCATTAGCAGCAACTGGGCTTTGAGTCTTTGAGCCCAACTGGAGCATGTCCAGTGTAAACTCTGGCCCTCCTTTAGCGGGACAGGACTCTCACTGACCCCTCTTCAGACTCCCATCGTCCTGAATCCTCTCTGTTTACTGCCAACACACTTCTGAAGGCTTCTCACGCCGCTTTATTTGTCTATTCTTAAGTTCTCAAGTTTTGTTGGACCTCGTGGCTTTGAAACTCAATGCAGCAGAAAGTGGGACAATGTCTTTAAAGTGAGAAAAGAAACACAATGAGCTTTGATTTGAGCAGCACTGGACGTGATGGAGTGAAAATGGAGCGGTCGTAGTGATATCTCACATTCATTTTCTCTGCAGTCTTTGTTTGGTTGATGTATTTGCTGCTTGTCCATCTTCAAAGTGAGTTTAAATAGCAGCAGTCGCGCTCGGAGACAGCCTCGACTCAAACGGAGCGAATGCGTCTGAGAGGAATGCTGCTGCTGGAATTCCCCGGAATCTCCCCGCTCCCCATTTTTCCCGATCGTCCGCGGCTTTAACGTCAGCACAATGGACAAGGGGAGCTATTCTGCGGCTCATAATGCAAGGAAACGTTAGCTCAGTGTAAAATATGTCAGGACTAAAGAGGGCCCCCCGTCCTGGAACAATCGGCGAGGAAACGCAGGCAGGTGCCCCCCCTCCTCTGTAAACGTCCCACCGCAGCAGCCCACTCACTCAACGGGACACTGAGGGGGTTTTAAAATGGTCTTATTATGAAGTGTCCACATGGAGACGGGGATTTTTTATAAACATAGCTTTTCTGCAGCCTTCGGTTCTTGTGCAAAAAGTGTCAAAATAAGTCAAAATAAAGGAATGTCTCTGAAAACGGCAACAGGAAGTAAGTGTTGTGCATTTACTGTAGAAAAAAAAAAAACCTTTTCAAACTGTCTTTGCGTCTCAACTTCTCTGTGATACCCAAGGGCCAAAGACGTTGGTAATTAACAAAGTCTTTATCTAATACAAAATGATATTCAGAGATTCTAGAAACTACTCAGAGCACAGATATATTGTTGAAATTATTAAAGGTAAAGCAGTCGTTCAAAGCCGCCTTGTGTAACTTTATTCCAGCAGAGGGCGCACTTCCCTCTGAACGTTATAATCGCCATCTTTATTTACAAGTAGAGACGGTTTAGACGACAATTTTAAAAGAAAGAACATGTTTTCTGACACGGCAGGTCATTTTAGTGTATTTTGTACAAATCTGAGTCTGTAGGCTCTAGTTTATTGGACTATTTTCTTTATTATTTGTGTTGTGTGATGGAACCTCACTCACTTTCACTCTCTTGACATGTATACCGTCCCAGGACAGGAGACTTCCCAGAGGTTTGTGTCCATCTGAGGAGACTATGTCAGAAGAACGATCAAAATGACTTTTAGAATACATATTATGAGGTTAAAAGTTACTCAGTGCTACTCTCAACACGTCCATAACTGCTGCTACTGTCTCAACATTGGTCCAAACCAGCAGCGGTTCTAATGAAACCACATTGTCCAGAGCAGAACAAGATGGATTTCTGTGAGTTTGTGATTTTATAAATGTCAACAGAATGCAGCTGTTAACATAATGTCCTCAATAATTCAGAATAATTTATGTTAATACTGCATTTTGTCATATACAGGTGAACAAAATGGAGTACATCTGTCAAAATGTACTTTTAAATGAATACTTTAAATAGGTTTTAATGAAAAAATAGAAGTGGGAGGATCTTAAAGACACAGATTTACAAATACAAAACAAATAGAAGACATAAAAGTGACATTTATAGCTACAGATAGTTTAAAAGGTGGCTTTACAATAGCTCTGTCCGGTCCTTTCTGTGGGGTCTCCGTCTGAAGAGACATTAACAGACTCCTAATGGAGGCAGAAAAGGAGGGTATCAAATCCACAGCGGCACAAAGACATTAAAGAGAGTCCTGTGGGAGTCACGCAGACGCTCACTTCGTCGGATCAAACAGGAAAACACAGTCCGCTCAGCTCTAATAACCTGTAATTTATGGAACGATCCAGCGTTTGGAGCCAGTATCGAGTCAGGATCACGTCTCTGTAAACGGTTAAAGTGAAGGTGTGTCTGTAAAGAACAGCACAGACACCACACGGATGTTTCTGTGAGCATTTAAAGTTAATCCTTCTTCTGTATTTGTATCAGTATCTGGACTCTTTTTAACAATATTCATTTGGGATTGATTAACCATAGACATTTGATTGATGATATTAAAGTGTAAATTGTAAATATTAAACTGATGGAGGACATTCTCCTTCAGGATTATTTGGTCCAGAGCAGAATTCACGGTTGAATCGATCACACTGAGTCGTCCAGGTCCAGAAGCGTCACACTACCACCACCATATTTACCTGTTACAATGTTGTTTTTCTGAAATGCTGTGTTACTTTTACTCCAGACGTAACGGGACAGACTCCTTCAAGAAAGTTCGGGCAATTTCTTCTTACTTTTTCTCACTTTATGTAGGTTCAATAGCTCTTTTACCAACTTAAAAACTGCATTATGTGTTTACTTCAGTTATCTTTGTCTAATGTTTAAATTAGTTTGATGATCTGAAATCTTTAGGTGTGACAAATGTGCAACAAAAATAATAAATCAGGAAGGGGGCTGATACTTTTTCAAATGACTAAATGTGGGAGCTGAGGTCAGAGAACTATTCCCGGTGACTTTATGGCTGAGAAACCGTGTTTATCACAAACCACATCTCAGTATTGTTGGCTCTGAGCTCGGTGAAGGTGGAGGTGGAGGTGGAGGTGGGCGGGTCACGCTCTCCCCGAAGACCTCCATCAGAGTGCTGCCAGTAACAACAATGTGGTGCTGAAAACCTGAGCGGGACACGGTGTTAGTCCAGGAACAGAGCGGGACTGAGGGAGTGGTTCGACTGGAGGCACTGATATAATCTTTAAAACGGACTTTCTCTAAAGAGCTGTTGTTATGAAGAAGGAGTGTGCAAGAAAATATGAGACCTTAAGACGTGAGCTAGTCTTTATAATTAAGGATTTTAATAGAAAAAGGTAAAAAGGAGCGCTCCCATTGGTCGACACTGACGTCAACAACGAAGGAACAAGGAAATAAACCAAGGAAATGGGTTATTCTGTTGAAAATACGTCTTATTTTACAGAGAAACAGATCAAAAAAGATAAAAATAGAGAAACAGCAGCAAATAAAACATGGATAAATGTTGGCAATGCTTTAACGAGACAGAGATAATTCCAGGATCACTACAGTCAACGATAAACTCCAAAGATAAAAGTTTCAGATCAGCTCTAAACTTTGATTTAATGTAACGTATTAGTATTTTGTGGTGAAAATCAGTCTGGTTTGACCTTTTTTAAATAAAAGAAGCAGGAAAGGTTACTGCTGTTGTTGGGGCTGAGACCGGGACAAAAAATCTAAACAGGAACGGCAGGTTTAACACAAAAATAGATCAAGCAAATGACAAAATGTCCAAAAATGTCCGAAATAAAATAAATATTCTTCAAGTAAAAGAAGTAATAATATGTTATAATTAGAAAATACAGCCACATGTCGACTACCTTCACATTTTTGGACAGATTTGGTCACATTTCCTTCTGCTTCCCGTCCCATAAAAGCCAGCAACCCTCTCTGACCACATTAAAGTCCTAAAACAGCAGTAGTCAGAGCTGGGACCTCACCACGGGACGTCCCCAGAACAAGACACCTGACCGGGCCTCGTCCGAACTGTGAGGGTTGTACTATCACTTATTGTGTAACAGGATCAGGACTCAGAGGAAACCCGATCCTCGTCCCGTCACAGTCAGGGACACCGGCTCCGTCCTAATGACAGAGGCCAGCGCCGGGACACACGCCTCCACACGTCCACAGTCCACCGCCGGGACGCTTTGATCAGCACAGTCCCAGAAGTAGACGAGACATGCATCTGATCTGAAAATAAAACGAAATATATGAAAATATGAAAGAAAAAGGATGATTTGGATGTAATCATTGAATCTGGTTTGGATCGTTTATGTCTGAAGATTAATTCTGGAGTCATTGTTTTGCAAATCAAAAGTAAATCCTCAAGTCCTTGAAACCTATACTTCAAGGTTTCAAGTAAAAAAAATAATAAATTCAAGTTCAATAGATAAGTGTTTGTATTTCTGTAGAATATTTAGTCATAAAAGTATTGTCCTGATGATGTTTTCTATTCTTTGGTGTCAGTGATGTTCAATGTGTGTCTGCTTTTTGTTCTTTGGTTTTAAAGCCCTGTAGCGCTGAGTTTTACAGAGAGCATTTGAAGGCAGCGTCATGAGAGTAACACTTAACTCTGTGTAATCTGTCAAACTATTGAAGAAAATGAACTGTTTCTAATAACATTCTTTTAATCTTTGGAGAAACATCTTTTCAGAGACTCAAGTCCAAGACAAACATCTGGAGTAAGAAGGTGTGCATCACTCGAACACTGCTCTGGGTGTGGTTAGAGCTGAACACAAAGAGCGCTTTTAAAACCACGACTCGTTTTGTTTCCTTCCTGTGATTGACTAATCACTTTACACTCTCAAGTCCCAAAACAGCCCCAGACTCAGGCTTTTACTGAACACTTTTACTGTTCCGACCTTGACAAACACGTGGAAAAGGGAATTCATTTAATAAAGTCGAGTGAGTCAGGCTAAGGTCACTTTAGAATAACGCTGCTTCATCTGGCGTTAAAAGTTAAACTACAGAATTAGCTGGTCTTTATTGTTATTGGTGAACATCTGTTTTGTTTTTCTGAGTTTACTTTTGAACTAAAACTACAGAAAAATACATCTGAATGTGTCTTCACCACTTTTCAAATGTGTGTCTCTCTAAACACTGGCCTTCATCTTTTAATTATTTCTGGTCCTGTTCTCAGTTGCTAGCTGCTGTGACCGTGAGGGATCTGCTCACAGACAGTAGACTATTGATAGATTTAATACAGACTAGAACCGTTAAAACATTTCTGTCCAACTCTCTGTTTTGTTTGTTTCTATATCGTCTTTATCACATTACACTCTACAACTACAGAAGGTTTTGTCACAAATAAAGAAGGTCAAGGTTTATTTATATCTCACATTATAAAAAACTGTTTCCCAAAGTGCTGTACAAGCTCAATAATATACTTTAATAATACACAAAGAAGAGTAAATAAGCTGAATAAGAACAACACACTACGAAATAAGTTTGAGCTGAAAGGTTAAAGTAAAAGTCATTAAATAAAACCAAATAAAAACAATAAATACAATCTCAGACTCAGCTTGTTTTAAAAGAAAATGGAAAGAGATAAGTTTTTGACAGTTATTTGAAAGTCTAGAGTTACATCTAAAGTAACACAGCATTTCAGTAAAAGAACATCATCAAAAGGTAAATATGGTGGCGGTAGTGTGATGCTCTGGGGCTGTTTTGATGCTTCACGGTAAACAACACAAATACGTTTCATTTTACTGCACCATAATCATAAAGAAGATTTAATTTTTCTAAACTTGACATTAATGTGAAGACTATAATCTGAATTTCTCTGTGTTTTATAAAGAACAAGACCAAAAAGGGTGAGTTTGGTTTATTGGAAAACTGTTTAGATCCAAATAAACCTTTAAGGCACTGCTTGGGACCCTCTCTGAGCACTTTGATTGTCCTTTGACCCTTGACCCTGGAGTCCCTTGCTGTAGTGTACAGAGCGGTCACAGCTGAGCAGGTCCTGACAGCTGTCTCCGTCCCGCCCCGTCCACCGCGTCCCGGGCCGCGGAGGGAACCCGATCGTCCTCACCGCGGTCCGAGGGGTGTGTTCGGGGTCCGTCTTTGTGAACTGCTCTTCAAAAGCGCCGTGCCTCTTATTTGTCCCGCGGAGCTCTTTGTAACGCGAGCCCGCACTGTCATTTCGTCCCTTTTATTTTTAGGCAGGGCTATTATTGCGGCGCAGCCCTCACATTCCCTCAGGCTTTGTGCCACAGACAGACTCAGGTTTGAACTCCTTTTTAACCCCTTCACAAACTCCTCACCTGCCCCCAACCCCCCTCAGTAATGCAGCAACCTAATGCTCCGCTAAGACCACCGCTCGGGACGTTTCCATTAACATACTTCACAAACCGCTCGATGACAAAGCGCATCATTTTCCCGTTTCAGACCTTCCCAGAACTTACTGTTAGACTCTTTATTTATGTTTCAGAGTCCAGTCTCCAGTTTATTAACACGAATCTAACTCTAAAAAGTTGGGAAAATGTGTATTTTTTTATTCAGTAAAATGTTCAAGAACCAGTTCTCATTTGCAAACATGATCTGACAAAGAAATAAATAACATATATACAACTGTACATGGACAAAAATACACAAAACAACACAGAACAAGTTAAAAATAGAAAAAAAAGACAGTGAGAATGGTGGAAAATGGTAAAATGTAAATAAAAAACAGAACGGAATCATTTTAAAGTCTCTTAAAATCAGATTTTATTCGTAATTGAACTCTTTTTGAATTTGATGGAAGCAACACATTTCAAGAAAAAGTTGGAAATGTAAGTGGTATTTTAAAAAAACATTTGGAAGTAATTAGGTTTTAGAATGAGAATAAAAGGAGCATCTTAGAACAAGTCTCTCAGAAGTAAAGATGGGCAGAGGTTTGAGCGACAGAAAAGGGTTATTGTAAAAAAAAATAATAAAACAAATAAATAAATAAATAATCTACTGTTAGAATACAGTCGATCATATTCAAAAGAGCTATTATTTTTCATAAAATTATCAAATCTGTAAGTTGGTTTTATGAGATACCTGCCTTCTGTTTTATTTACATTTGTGTCCCATCTTTTTCAGTCTTGTTTACTATTTTTTCACATAATCTCATGATAATCTTCATTTGTTGAAAGTGAAGTGCATTTGATGCTGGTCTCGGTTAATTCCATAAAACCCTGGTGTTTTCAGACTGGCACTGCCTTTCACTCTCACATTACACAATAAAAATCCTTTGTTTAACCAAGCAGCTTTGTCAAATACCTCATTAGACTAATCCACTTTGGAAAATGTGGCCTGTACAAACAGACAAACAACTATAAGACCGTAAATGTGAACCAAATGAGTAGTTTTTCACAAAATAAAGCCACAACAAATAACTTTTTTGGGTTTATTCTCACTAAAAGACTCAGATTGTATCATTAACAACTCACACTGGACTCTTCTCATTTGTAAAGAAGTTGTAAAAAGTCATTATAACTAAAAGCTGAATGGTTGTTCTTACTTTTGTGGCTAAAGTGGAGTTTGAATATAGATAGAGACCCAAAACTATTAGTGTTAATGTGGAACTGGCCCCAACAGCTTCAAACATCAATAATGTAATCTCAAGTGCAGTATTTTATTTTATTTTATTTTATTTTATTTTATTTTATTTTATTTTATTTGTTTTGTTTTGTTTTGTTTTGTTTTATTGTTTATTTGTTTATTTATTTATTTATTTATTTATTTTTTTTATTTTATTATTTATTTTATTTTGTTTTATTTTGTTTTATTTTTATAATTTTTTGTATTTTATTTTTTTTAATTTTATTTTACAATGGATTTTTTTTTATCTAAAATAGTACAAAATTATATCTAAATTCTGCAGATGCAAAAGAACTCAACTTTTGTGTCAGTGTTTTAAGTCTGAGGTGGACACAGGTTTGAACCCTTCAGAGACAGACAGGAGCGCCCCCTGATGGAGAAAACAGGAACATATTACACTCCAAAGTCTTTAAAGCATTTGTAGAATCAGGATTTATTTTCTGTGGACTTTGTGGAACTGAGGTTTACGAGGCTCGTTCTGTCAGTGCTCGGGATTGAGTTGTGTTTGAGCTGCTGTGAGTGTGGTCAGGTCAGGGGTCAGAGGTCAGGGGTCATTGAGCGGCAGACGAACGTCACCTCTGAGGTCACCTCCTGCTGATTTATGAACTGTGAAGAGTCAAGTCCAGAACGCACTGCAGTGGGACCAGAACACACACATTCTATTCATTTAACACTAAAAAAATGGCTTGTTGAGAGCTACTTACTTGATTAATTATTGTAAATTAAACTATATTTAACTATATTTGTTGTTAACTGTAAATTTACTGTACATGGTGTAATTTTACTGTGATTTAATGCTGCTTTTGTCTATTTTATACTGGCTTTTTACAACCAGAAAAAGGGCTAACGACAAAAATTAGCCTAATTCAGCTAACTCTGGTATATTTACATTGTTTAAAATGTTTACTAATGGACACACTCCCTAAAATAAAATAAATAAAATAAAATAAAATAAAATAAAATAAATTAAAATAAATAAAATAAAATAAAATAAAATAAAATAAATTAAATTAAATTAAATTAAATTAAATTAAATTAAATTAAAATAAAATAAAATAAAATAAAATAAAATAAAATAAAATAAAATAAAATAAAATAAAATAAAATTCAATTCAATTCAATTCAATTCAAAAAAAAATTCAAAACATATGATTACCCTGTCCTGAGTGGGTCAAGACCAATGGGTGCACACTTTTGGGACCGAGTCAAGACCGAAGTGAAAACAGGAAAACATAGAAAAAAACATAAATGAAAAAAGCAAAAAGAAATTTATAATGTCAGAACAACAACAAATATAGGTCAAATACAATAATTAATGAAGTAAGAGGCCATTTTTCCATCAGATAACCTTTTCTTATCACATATTAATGATTTAAATGATACAAAAACCCAACAGAAACGTCATTTTCAGTGCTTCTAACCTCGTCCTGAGGCGGAACAGAGCAGAGCGTTTAAACAGGTCAGAGGTCGAGCTCCTTTTGAACCAAGTTTAAAGAAACACATGGATCCAGCGGAGGATCACACACAGAGCTCCAGAGACTCGGGCGATAATGAAATAAATCACTCTGTAGACTCTGGGCGAGAAAAAACCCCTAATGGAGACTAGCGGCTTATTTCAGAAGTAATTCTTTATGTTTAAAGGTGAGAAGTGTTCACAGGGGCCTCTTTTTCCTCTGAGCTTTATCTAAAACTTAAAAGAAGAGAGCACTTTACAAAAAAAACAAAAAGACAAAACTAAAGCACAGTTTGTCTGGATTTGTTGGTTTGTATTGTGCTGCATGTACGTGAAAAAGTTATTGCCCCCCGTGAATTGTACATGAGTCTGTTTATAGGAGCCAGGTGCTGCTAATCACCAGGTCCTGATGAAAAGAGCTCCATAAAAGCAAATGTTTAGGCAGCAACAATTCAACTCAAGTCATAAAAGGATATTATTCTGTGATTATTTAGTATTGTCTGTTACAGGATTCACTTTATTTTGTCAGAGGTTTATCAGAAGCAATCTTTGGTCTTTCGACGGTGAGATCAACTTTTGTTTCTGCACATTAATCTGGAAAAGGATAAATATCTTTTCCAATTTGGAGTTAATTGCTCAACAGTGAGAAACAGGAGGAAACATCAGCAAATTCACAAAAAGGTCGGACCAAACGACGCTCAATGAAGAACAAAAACACAAGGAACAGGTTCAATTAGATTAAAATTCATTCTTTTATTTGAGAGAGAAACGCATCTGAACAAAGCACAACATGAGACGGATGTGTTCTGCACTTTTATGATTGTGTCAAAACACGGCTGTACATCACAGTTCGGAGCGAGACCCTGTTGTTTTGGAGACAACAGACAGAGATCCAGAGCAGTGATGGAGTAAAGCTGCTGTAAACAGAGCTGAGCTGCACCTGTCGCAGCAGGACGTCCTCCTCCAGCTTCTTTATGCCCCGCTCAGCCTCGGGCCACGACGGAGCACAGATCTCTACACACTTCCTCCACGGAACAAAGATCACACGATAATCCCAGCGTTCGGCGAAAGACGAGACGCCAGCGACGCTTCCATCACACCTCGGACTCTCAACGTTCACAAGTGTTTTAGATTTATTACGAAGGTGATATTCCACTGTTGTCCTGGAAAACCTGCCTGAACCGTGTCTTATTTCCAAACGAATACATTTAAAACCCATGTCCACTGATCTTCAGATAAAAATACTGACTGGAAATCAACACTTTTGGTTAAAAAAACTCTTATTGTGTGACACCAGAGGGTTATATGTTTACTGCCTCGTCTCTTCTTTGAACCTTAGAGCAGTTTTTAAAGCATAAATATGTGAATTATGGTTTAAAACTCCATCTAGTTCACCTCTGTTCTGTTTTCATGAAATTATATAAGAATCACGTCCCTCTTATGAAAACCTTTTGCCTTTAAGCCCATCCTTTTGAGCTCAGTCTGTTCTCGATTGTTCACTTTCCATTTTGTTCAATTAAACCACTTTAAAGTGCATCAAGACCCGGTGCAGACTGTTTATTAAAGCAATGGTAAAGTAGGTATTGAATCACGTAATAACAGTGATTTTAACAGATGAATATGTTCGGCAGATACTGGAAGCTTTGGCCGATCACACGCTCACATAATTCAGATTTAAATTAATGGCTGCAGAAAGTACAGAGTGTATTCCAGAGAAACAGCTCAAAAAAACAAACATAAATAGAAAAAAAGGGAAGCAAAGTGAAATTAAATATAGGCAATCCGTTCATGCAATGTTCAACGGAGCAGAGATAAATACAGGATCCGTCGTCGGAAGTTTAAGGTCGGCTCTAAACCTCAGTTTGATGCAAAGATGTGTGTGTTGTGTTCAGGTTCATTTCTTCTTTTATGAATCAAAAGCAGGAAAGGTTGTTATTGTTGGGACTGAGAGGGTTAATGCAGCCTTAACGTGTCCTTTCATGAAACAAAAAGAGAAATAATGTTGAAACCGACTTGTATTAACGCTCATAAAGAACCTGAACGCACCATGAGAAATGTGTTTTCTCTTCCAGGGCAACATGACATCATTTAATTCTTTAGCCCCGGTTTGGGAGTTCTTGTCTGGGCAGGACTTTTTTCTTGTGGGTTTCCGAGAACTAGTGCGTGATTTGTCAGAAATTTGAAGTTAATGCGGAAAAAAACGAAGAGTTCTGGTGAAATATGGAAAGTCCTCGCCAGAATGTAATATGTTCTTGTTCTTTCCACCTCGAGAATGAGTATGTACCAGCCTTGAGAGCTCCACCTGAACGCCAGACCTTCCTCTGAACACGTGTGTCTTTGACTCGGAGCAGAAGTCGCGTCGTCGCTGAAGCCGTTGCGTCTCGATCCGTGTGAATGCCGACACTTGTTGCTCTCACAAAAGCAGCTGGCAGCTTTTGTTGTTGGAGATGACAGACAGAATGGCCTTACGCTGCCGCACACAATGAAGGGCTGCACTCGCTCGGTGTCGTGTGTCCGCATCGGGTTTTTTAGGTCTCTGAGAAATGGTTTATGAAGAAGTCAGTCCCACTATGAACAGGAACGACTAGAACTGACTGAAGGAAGTGTAAGAAATGTAAGAT
This sequence comes from Rhyacichthys aspro, assembly GCA_036850595.1. Taxonomy (NCBI): domain Eukaryota; kingdom Metazoa; phylum Chordata; class Actinopteri; order Gobiiformes; family Rhyacichthyidae; genus Rhyacichthys; species Rhyacichthys aspro. The sequence goes on from CM072169.1 coordinate 21,347,655, forward strand.
CACAGCTGTTCCTGAGACTCAAAAGTAAATCTTAAAGTAAAAGAGAGGATTTCAAATGTGGTTTTAACTAAACTAGGCCATTAATTAAGTCAGTGGTGTCAAGTGTTGAGTTCATAAGAATCAAATCAGGGGCCGAAGATGGTGATATTTGGAAACTTAAATAAAATGTTGAGTTTTACAAAAGTTATCTTTAACATTAATTTCCTCCTTTTGTAGAAACTGGTTTTAGTTGGATTTGAACAGGGTTTAGTTGGATTTGAACAGGTTTTAGTAGGATTTGAACAAGTTTTAGATGGATCTAAACAGATTTTAGTCAGATTTGAACAGGTTTTAGTTGGATCTGAACAGGTTTTATTTATCCAAATCCATCTAAAACCTGTTCAAATCCAATTCAAAACTAAATATCCCAAAATATCACCTTCTAAATGTATTAAAAGGCCTCATAAAATATTGCAAAGGGCCGCATTTGGCCCCTGGGCCTTGAGTTTGACATGTGTGAATTAAGCGATAATGACATACAGATTTTTAGTATGAAAACACACACATTTGGACCTCTGATCATTAATTTAAAAAGTGTTCTTCAGCCCAAAATTTTATTTTCAGAGACTCAAGTCCAAGTGAAGTCTGAGTCTGGTTCAAGTCCAAGTGAAGTCTGAGTCTTTGGTTCAAGTCCAAGTGAAGTCTGAGTCTTTGGTTCAAGTCCAAGTCAAGTCTGAGTCTGGTTCAAGTCCAAGTGAAGTCTGAGTCTTTGGTTCAAGTCCAAGTGAAGTCTGAGTCTTTGGTTCAAGTCCAAGTGAAGTCTGAGTCTTTGGTTCAAGTCCAAGTGAAGTCTGAGTCTTTGGTTCAAGTCCAAGTGAAGTCTGGTTCAAGTCCAAGTGAAGTCTGAGTCTTTGGTTCAAGTCCGAGTCCAGTTACAAGTCTTTTTACATTTTCTCAAGTCAGAAGTCATTACATTTGTCCACAGATCTGTTCTAAAGCCTCCAACACAAAAAAAATCATCCAAAAGCTGCTCAACATTTAATTAAAATATTTAACACTGTCCACAGCCCGACACAACCTCAAAATGCTACAAACTAAAGGCTGCACGATTAAAATAGAAAATACAAAATAAATCATGTTGCGTTTTGGTCGTTTTATTTGGAGAACATCCAAGCAAACAATCCAAGGTTCTGCTGAAATAAACCAACGCAGTGTGAATGGAAAGGTCTTTCTTCTCTCTTTCATTCACTGCCCTCATTCCTCCTTTATCTCTTCATCTCAATCCTTTTCTCAGCTCCTCCTTCCTTATCTCCTTATCTCCTTCTCTTCTGTCTGGATCCCTTTCACTTCTTTTGTATTCATCCACTCTGGTTATTTTTAAGAAGTCAACACATTTTTCTCCATTGTTTTTGATGTGTTTATTTCTCCCTCGTAATATTTCAGATAAAGTAGTGACAAGAAGAACTGAAATCTGAAAGAAGTGGACGTGAAGAAGTTAATTTTAGTGTCCGACCAATCGTACTCTTTTATGTAAAATAGGGCGGGCTTTAAGTCTTGTTCTGATTGGTTGTGTGTTTTTGAAATTGTGAGTATTTTGTTGAGTCTTTCTCTGAAGAGTCTCAGTCCCTGCTGCAGACATAAGACACAAAACACAAAAACAGACAGCGGTGTTATGCATTAATTAAGAAAAAGTTTCAAAAAGTTCTGTAAATTCGAGACTGTGAGCTGTCGATGTGACGTTAGCAAACATTTTTCCCACAATTTCCGAAGAGAAAACAGATTAGTACAAAAACGAGTTCAAGATTAAAGGAACATAAAACAGGATTGTCGTGATTTAAAACCTTTATTTTTGTTGTTCCCTTTGATCCAAGTGAGTATTAGGACAGTCCTTCGTCTCGTGAACGCTCAAGCAATCCTTTCTTCAGCCCAGTATCACTCCATTTAACTCTAGTAATCTTAATATATGTGTTTTTGTTCATATAATTCCATATATTCTTCTAATTAGCTTCGGTTTTGGTTGGTTTTTAGTTGTAATTTGGTGCAATTATAGCCTTTTTTTCCCACATTTTTCTGTTTTGACCGACTCTCCAGCACCACTCACTAGGTTTCTCTTAAAGCTCTAGCCTCGCATTTTATTTTACAGTCGGCTCTTCTGCTTCAACGATGAGAATTCTACTGTTGTCGCACATCTCCAACAGTCTTTGATGAGAATAGAATAGAATAACTTTATTGTCATTGTACGTTGTTCAACAAAAAAGAGCAAACCATCGGTGCAGATAAAACTAAATAAATAAATGTACTGTTAAAAGTTTAAAAAGGCTAGAAGTTAAAAAAACACACACATCCATCACATTCAGCTGTTGCATAGCTCCCTAAAATTGAAGAAAGTAAAAGATATTGCACTTAAAAAGACAAAGCAACATTTAAGGTGATAGTGGCTCTTGGGTAAAAACTGTTTTTTAATCTGTTTGTATTTGTTTTGATTGTTCTGAGGAAGCACATGACCTAAAACTGTCTGTGTATAACTCCTTTTTATTTGTCATTATGCACAAATCTAGCTCTTCATTGTTCTGTGCAGTGACTTGTAGCCTTTAGCTGCACAAACACAACCAAATAAATAGAATAACAATTGTTTCTAGGACTTCTGACGGTTATGAATCATTCTTTGCCGGCGCTGAGACTTAAAAAGGCCGTGACATGTGCGTCCGAGGCCCGCGCGGAGCTCGACAGGTGAAAATGTTTGGCTCTGTGTCGTCTCCGTGAAGCTGTGTGTGTCTGGACCGAGGTTTGATGGATGACGACAGGACGCCGCGTACGGGACAGAGGTCGGTGAAAGGAGAGCTCTCTGTGAGGTTTTCAGTTGTTGGAGTGAACGGGGGAGGAGTGTTTGTTTGGGGGCAGTCGGGAGGAGGACAGTTTGTGAGTGTGTTTTCGCAGTTGTTCGTGTCTCCGTCTGAAGGTCACGGACGAATAAACATTTGGTTTTCAGACGAGTCACAAAGTCAGTGTTAATGTGAGGTCAGATTTACGGCTATTGCACTAAATCAGGATGTTTTTACACTTTTAATACTTCATTTATACCTAATATCTGATTATCTGAATCTACTTTATTTACTTCAGAGTAAGTTTTGTTCCCCCTTTTCTCTATAAAGCACTTTGACCAAAACATGTGACAGTAAACAAAGATAATAACGTAAAACAAGCTGGAAGTGATGTTCTGTTAAAGTCAATGTGACGCTAACGATTGCAACAGCGATTTTTCTGAAACTTTACGAGAAGAAAATGGATTAGTACAAGAACGAGTTCAAGATTAAAGGAACATAAAACAGGACTGTTGTCATTTAAAATCTTTATTTTTGCTGAATTGAGTTACTTTTGCACCTTTGCCTCTCGATACAAATGTGTTTTAAGACACAAAACAAAACAAAACAAAACAAGGGTTCAGGGGTAAAACTGGGATTAGGCCTTAAACATTAGCCCAGTTAGCCTTTCTCCAGCCCAGTATCACTCCATTTAACTTTTAAATCTTAATATATGTGGTTTTTTTCATGTAATTACATATATTCTTCAAATTAGCTTAGATGCTAATGCTCATCTGGGTCCGTACTGTTCCTTATGTTTCATCAAGAGACAAAAACTGTCTCAAAACAAATCTTTGATGAAATATTATGAGTTATTGTCGAGGTTCAGTCCAAGTGAAGCTACGCTGATCTGTTTATTCATTCTTTTTATGTCTCTCTTGTTGACGCTGCTCCCAAATAAATCACAGAAAGTTGGTGCCACTTTAAAATGTAATGTGACAGAAAACTCCAGCGTGTTCCAATCTGTACTTGCAAATGCATCCTCTCTGACGATATTTTGAGGTAAACATCAGCAGAAGACACCAGAACTCGAAGCTACAGAACTTTGGGAAACTTTAAAGCAGTGTGTAATTAATCTTCTGTGACTCAGCTCATTTCTAAAGAGAGAATGTGTGTGACAGTATATTTGGTGTAACAGCTCGAAACCACACATCTGTCTAATTCATCAAGTTCAGTCAATAAAAGCTCTCCAGATGACTGCGTTAAACAGAGAAAGCTCATTTGTCAAAGAAAAGTGTCTCCACATTGTTCTGTGTCGCTTTAAATGAAGACGTCATGTTTTGGCTCAAAGATAAAAACCCTCTGGAGTTTATTGGGACACATTGTCGTAACCACATGAGTGTAATGAGGGCATTTAAAGACCACAGTGAAATCACAGTGGAACAAGTGTCGACTCGTAAAAACACGCTGAGTTAATTCTTAAAATGCTTTATGAGAGGATTTAACAATAAAACAGCATGAACTGGGTTTGGAGCATTAGATTTCAGAGCGGTTTAATCGACAGTGAACGTGACATCATCTGTTCGTGAGAATATGTGACTGTAGATTAATGAAAGCTTGAGTATATCGTGTTATATCTACATCTCAGACAACAGCAGAGCAGCACGGGGAGGTTGGAAAGCAACAAGCGCAATTAAAACCATCTTTCCACAGAGTTGTACAGTTCAATTCCATTTGTAGCAGGAGTCTGAGATCTGTCACGAGCCTCGAACGCTGCAGCATCTATTCATGTGTTTATATATATTTATGTATATATACTGTATTAATGTTGATCCTTTAACATTTGGAGGAGTGGCCTTTAACGAAACAGAATAGAAGGCCTTTATTGTCTCTGGTTTGTTTCTGCTTAAGAAAACATTCACTAAGAACTAAATTACACAATAAAACACAATAATAAATGGTCTAAAAAAGTCATATGAAACTGTAGAGACATGATGATGGGTTCTTCTTACTTGTTCAATTAAGTACAGTTACTTTCCCAAAAGCAACAGATTCAATGGAGCGTGTCTGGTTTTTAATGTTGTTTGTTGCTTTGCAGAGATATCCAATAATTATCTGATTTTCTTTTTGTCGTCTTTGATTCTTGCGACATCTGTGAATTTACAAACTAAAAAAAATCGATCTTGAACTGCTCTGGTCTTGTTTTGGGTTTCAAGATGTAGCGACCATTTTACCGTAACGAACGTAAACGACACGGCTCGGCTCTGATTGGATGAAACTGAGGTTGATAAATCCAATCAACGACCAGTTATTCGTTTAAAGAACCGGCCGTTTGTAAAAGCTTTCAACAGGAGACCTCCAGATGTTTTGTTTGTTGTTTGTTTTTGGGCTGTTTCTCTGTTAAAAGACATATTCAGCTGAAAATACACTTTATCAGCAGCCTTTACTTCCTTATTGACATCAGTGTCGACCAATGGGAGCGCTCCTTTTTACGGAAGTGAGCTGTGATTGGACAAAGTTCCCGTTCAGGTCTGAAAATCCTTAATTATAAAGACTAGATCACGTCTTAAGGTCTCGTTTTTTCACAGATGATTCTTGTTACAATAAACAAAGGAGATTAAACTGGTCTCTTTTTCACAAACATAAAAATATCACACTTTTGTTCCTTTTTGTGCCTCAGATCTGAAATGAGTGACCAAAAATACAAATAAAACACCTATAAAACTTTAAAAAACGAAAAGAAAATACAAAACAAGAAGAAAAACAGCGAGTCGGTTGAGCTCCTGCTGCGTATTTACAGCGTAGTGGGACTGGAGCTGGACAAGGCTTCACTCTTCACTGCACAAAGCCAGAAGTAAACAAACAGTAAAAGGCCTCATTGACACAGTTTATATTTATCCTTTAGTCTGAATGTGGAGTAAAACTGCAGCAGATGTGGACGATTGTAAGAGTAACGTTTGGCTGCTGTCGTCTGTCGCTGTGGATTTCCTAAAACAAACTCACAAACTGGAAACTGACCACAGTCAAAACCCAAAATAAACCGTTCAGTTTTAAACCTGGCGCTGGCTGAAAGTGTCCTGTCAGTTTCTAAAATTCACTCTGAACGACACAATCAAAAACAAAACAAGGCAGCTTTTACATTTCTATCATCGTCCTTTCCTTCTGTTCAAAGCCGACATCGTTTATATTCATCTAAGTCAGTGATTTTCCGTTTTCTGTGACGATAAATGATCCCTCGTGTCGTTTTTTTTTTTCTGAAAAGCGCTGGTGTTGTGTAACAGTAGGAGCCGGAGCAGCGCCGAAGGAGGGGCCCGTTCCCAGAACCACAACGGGACGCCTGCTTACATTTCAGCACCGGGCCTCCTCCTATTCACACGCCGTCCCAAACCCGGCGTCTCCATAACCACGTCGCCACGGCAACGCGCACCAAAACGACAAAAAAGACAATGTGAGCGGTTTCAGTCACAACACACGCATAATTAGGACACGCAGTTTTAGGCAAACAACAATAAGGACCTGGAGGGATTTTTATTTAGTTTTAAGGTGTGTTGAGTGTATGATTGAACAAAGTTTGCCCATTTTCATCATAATCCATTTCATTTTATCCAAATAAAAAACAATTACAGCAACTTGAGGCAAATAAAGTCTATAAATGTCAAATTAAATCCATTTTGAACCTGTTAAAGTCCAACTAAAATCAACAAAAACCTTTCAAAAACCAACTTAAACTCCATAAAACGTATTAAAATCAAACTAAAACTGCTCTAGACCTGTTCAAGTCCAACATGAAGCACTTAAACTGTATTTAACCTGAACTCAACTCACTTTAAACCTGTTTATGTCCAGAATCAAAACTGTATTTGTAGAGAAACTAATATATTATGAGATGGAGAGTAAAGTTTGAGAAATGCAAATGTAAAATTCACTGTTATATGATCTAAAGGAATTAATTTTTAAGGATAAAAATGCTCCACCAGGATCTTTTTTGAGGACTTTGCAAAGCTTTTAAATGAACAAAAAGAAAAACATTCAAGAGTTAAAGGCTGATGGACAGAGTATAACAATAAACAGAGGCACATATTTTTCATAAACAAGGCTTGCATTTATTTTCATCTGTTTTTGTAAAAGAAAGACACTGTTTCTGTTTTTCATGAGGGCGCACTGGCCTCTAGTGGCAACATTCTGCTACTACACAGTGTGTTTACTGTATGTTGAGGCGGATTGATTCAAACTGATGCAAAAATATCTCAAACTGATGCACATTGTTTTAATTAGACGTGGTGCTGAGGGAAGTGATCATGTGACCTCCTCATGTGACTTCTCTCTTTGTTTTTGAAAACTTGATCCACTTTTGTCTAGATTTGTGAAGCCAAACTAATAAAATCTACTAAAACATTCAGAGAAACACAAGCATTTGCATTTTTTTTTACTGAAACACAGTTATTAACATGCGATCACTTTCATTTGTCAGTGAAAATGTGTTTTTCTTTTAGATATTGGTCTGTAATTTCAAACTAACAAATCTACTAATGGTCTCTAGTTATTTTCTAATTATTTTTGTAAATCTATTTGTGTTGGCCGTGTTTTCATGCGTCACAATTATAAAGTTTGATTGACAAACAGATAATTACAAATATCTCAGTAAAGCTGTATTTAATTATCACTGAGTCTTTATTCTCGTTTTAAATGCTGATAAATGACACACATTCATGAAAAACTACTTCCAAACTCTAAACCCTGCAGCTTTTGAGCAGTCTCAGTCACTTTATTCTGTTTTGATGGATATGATCACCTGGTCGCCATGGAAACAGTGGCTCTATCAAACAAATCTAATAAAACCTTTCCTGACGTTGACAAGTTTAAATTTAGTTTTAATTTCTATCAGCTTTATGAAAAAGTGGAAGGGATCCTCTGATTTAATTAATAAAAGACGAGTAATTAAAAATAATTGAGTGACATTTAAACTGATTTTATTAAAGTTATCCCCAGGCTTTATTTGGGGAAATGTGGAATTTACTCTGAGGCTTTTTGGATCCACTTTTAAACTAATCTCTGGGAAACTTTGCTGCATTTTACAAAGAAAGGAAAACCCTACACTTTTACTAAAAAAACGGAGTAATATTTATGTCTGAAGGTGTAAACAGTGTTTGTGTTTTAGGTAAACGACTCTTGTTTTAGTTTTAATTGTTCTTGATCGGATGAAAACTCCTTGAACCCCTTCGTTCCTCCTTCAAGAAGCTCCAGGAAACCCCACGAGTCTGGACTTGGACTCTTTGGTTTTACAGCTGTTTCCTCTGGTGTTGTTCTTTAGATTAGACTGTTCTTTTTTATCTGTGTGATCTACTTAAAAAAATAAAAAATAAAAGCCCAAAGACTTAAACTGAAGGGGTTTGGTGTTTCTTCTGTGAATGTGGACGACTGACTGAAAATGAATTAAACTGGTTCAAAGAAAGCAACAACTGTCTCCAAAACAACAAAACAAGAACTGACATGATGTTTTTGTCCTTTTTTTCCCCTTTTGTCTCTATAAATATACACAAGTAGATACTTATAAACACATAATTTTAATAAATACTTCTCTAATGTGTATAATTGTCAAAAAAATGTATGAATCGAGAGTATATTTTGTTTTAATCAGAGTTTTGTGTTAGTTTTTCCAAAGTTAAAGAGGTTTAGCCAGTGATTTATTAACATTTTTGTTTTGTTTTTCCAACTAAACAGAATATTGTTGTTTTGTTTTTGTGGTTGATGAAATTATGATGAATTTTTCTGTGGATTGGGGAATTTTGGGAGTTTTAGAGTCGAGTTTAAAGTTTAAAGAGTGGATTTACCTCATTATAGTACATCTGTAGTGTTTTATTCTATTCTTTTTAAATGCAGTGACTCTTTTTTGCTGCAGGTGGCACCATAAAGCTTCCTTGAACCCTCCACAGACCCGATGCCCATAAACTCAGCTCAGTTTTACACCGAACACGCTCCAGATTTAACATAAATATGTAACATGCAACGTCACTAAATGCACTTTTCATGTAAAACCCGCAGATCATCATTAAAACCTATTGTCATTTCACTCCGAGCTGAAGTAAAGTAAGTCAGGCTCGTGTTTGATTGAAAGGCGTCTCTTTTGTGCCTCTCTTTTCCTGATTTTCATTTCCATCACACGAGGAGCGAGTGAAAGGCTTTTTGTGCCGCGACAGAACAATACGCAGCAGCAGCAGAAGCAGAAGGAAACGGAACGGGACAAAAAAAAACAGGAGCCGGAGTCTACTTTTACACCTACCAACCTCCCTCTGGTTCTTTGTGACGGAGCGTGACTGGAGTGAATCGTGACTGAGGTGAAGTCTGTCGGCTGCAAAGAGGCTCAGGACATGTTCACACTGGACAGAAAAGAGACACACAATCCAGTTAGTTTCTTTGAGTATTCACAGTACTTTTAAGAAATCAGATTTATATTAAAAAACAACACCAGAGAGTCAGAATGTTCAAAGATTAAGTGATAGTTGAGAAGATGGTGGATGGTATTGACTTGATACTGTGTCCAGATTGTGTTTTGATTTTGATTTTCTCCAAAAAACGCAGAAAAGACCCTTTGTTCTCGACTGTTCAATGAAAACAGAAAGAGTCTGGTCTTCAGAGACTGGATTTTAAGAGAAACAAGGCATTTAAAAGGGTTTTAGTAAGAAATCATTTGAGTTAATTTTCATTAGGATGACCATGTGTCCCTGTTTAATGAGGAATGTCCCACTTTCACTCTTTCTGTCCAATGTCCCAATTAATATCTGTAAAAACACACAAATGTCCCAGTCTTAAACAGACCTGTCCAATATACATACAACACAAATAAATAACAAATAACAATCACTGCAGCAAACTTCAAAACAACTGTTACTCAAAGGTTAAATGCACCAATGGAGTTTTTTTTTGTGTGTTTTTACTGTTGATTTAATGACATTATTAAAAGACATATTCAGCTGAAAATACACTTTATCTGCAGCTATTAAACTTCCTGGAACGTCATGTGACAAGTGTCGACCAATGGGAGCGCTCCTTTTTGGAGCATGTGATTGTCCAAGGTTTTCTGTTCCTGAATAGAGGTTCTCATCTGTTACAATCACTTACAATAAACAGGAGATGGATCAGAAAGACTGTTTTTACACAAATTATTGATTTAACAATAAACTATTTGGGTTTAAATCATTTCCAACTAAAAGAAAACATCACTTGTTACTATGGTTGTTATTTTCTGATCATGAAAAGGTCTGTTCACACTGGATCTGAAATGTGACCACTTCACTTTCGAGAACAATGTGAACGCTGCCTTTTTAGGAAACCAGAGAAGAATAAGCTGCGTGTAATAAAAGTCTGATTTCAAAGCCGTGTTTGGAGGAGTCTTCACATAAAACCTCAGTCAAATGAAGTTCTTAGATCCAGGAAGAGCAATGAATATTCAGATCGTCTCCCCCGAAGCCTGTGGGTTTAACCAGGATTTATTAAAAGAGAGCAAACAGCGCGCTCAGGTTTCTCTAATAAAAGTGTGTTTACTGTAACGGGCCTGAATTAATGCGACTAAACGCTGTGCAGACAAAGATGTTCTGGAAGTTTCAGGAGACGACACGGAAAGTTTCTAATGAATTTAATGAAGATTAGAGATTTTTAAAGTGAAAAATACACGGTAAAAGTAGGGATTTTGTTAAGAACTGCACAGATTACTACAGAACCACATTTGAACATTCCTCAACACGTTAGAGCCAGTGTTTACAACAGATATGAGCTAAAGGTTAGTGTTCTGAAATGACTAATGATGATTATTAAAGAAGGAGTAATGTTTCCTAAATGATAAATGACTTACAATCACTTAAACAGACTGTAAATGATATTTTAGTTTTTAGTTTTTTTTCTTTTATGTTTAAAACCCCAAATAATATATTGTAAAATCAATAATTTGTGTAAAAACAGTCTTTCTGATCCATCTAGTGTTTATTATAGTGGATTGTAATAGATGAGAACCTCTATTCAGGAACAGAAAACCTTGGAGCGCTCCCATTGGTCGACACTTGTCACATGACGTTCCAGGAAGTTTAATAGCTGCAGATAAAGTGTATTTTCAGCTGAATATGTCTTTTAACAGAGAAACAGCTGAAAAAAGAAAAGCATCAACAGAGAAAAGGGAGGCAACGTAAAACACAGATAAATACTGTCAATTCAATCACGTAATGTTTAACGAGGAGGAGATAATTGTCGTCCTGACGCTGAAGTCACAGCTAAGCTAACGCTAAACTCTAAACTTCAGTTTGGTCAAATGGATTAGTATTTTGGAGGAAAAACTGGTCTGGTTTTATTTTTTAATAAAAGAGAAGCAGGAGAGGTCCCTAGACTGATTTTGGAGGAGAGTGGAGACTGGAGAAAACCAGGGAGTGGAGCTTTAAATTACTCATTTCTGATGATTTATTTATTTATTTTGCGTTACTGCTGACACTAGTTTTATCTTAAAAGCAGATGGTAACATGCTCCATCTCTGACGAGTGACACTTTAAAACCTCAAACACGTGTAGTCTTCAATGTCAGATCACAGCTGATGATGCTGGACAGTCACTTTTATGGTTTTCAAGACCTTGGGGTAAGTTATGTGTTTCTCAAAACAGAGGAACATCAGGTCTCTGAGTAACTCTCTGAAGGTCCATCTACGAACCTTCAACGTGCTTTTGGATCTTGTGTCAAAATCTAAACTAAACTAAAGTGTGGCAAAGGTTTATGTTATATTATTATAACGTATGAGCTCACGGTGAAACTGCAGCAGCAATAACTCATTCAGTTTTATTTAAACAGTGGGACAATGGGAGCTCTGCACATTTGACGTAAAATTACAGAAAGATATTGTATAGTTCCTCGCCCTGATGGAGGTCGAAGGTCAGGGGGACGTTCTCTAGTTCCTCCTGTTTGTTTTTGGGCCATAGAAATAAAACTGAAAATTGACATTGAAAGTGTTAAGCATTTGAAAGAAACATGCTTCAAAATACGGACTGAAGCAAGAAACAACTCAGAAAATATCTTTATTAGGAATAAAATGATTCATTAACAAGTCTGAAAATGAAGAAAATGAAATATTGTTATAGCTTTTGGAACTCACTGCAAATTTAAATGACTTTCCCCAAAGATCTTAAAATTTTAGCCCTATTTTCGGTATTTTTATTATTTTGTCATGAAAATACAGCATTGTATTAGAGTTGTGTACTTCCACAACAACATTGACAAGATGTGTGACAAATGGCTGTTATGTCAGGTATTGTTTTTTAATATTTTGCCTTTTTTTATGTTATCTTTTGTTTTGTGTGTTATTGGTTTTATGGGTTATGGTTTTTTTGTTAAATATAATGTTGTACAGTGCATCCAGAAAGTATTTACAGCGCTTCACTTTTTCCACATTTTCTTTTGCTACGGCCTTATTCCAAAATGGATTAAATTCATTGTTTTCCTTAAAATTCTACAAATAATATTCTATAATGACAACGTGAAAGAGGTTTGTTTGAAATCTTTGCAGATTTATTAAAAATAAAAAACAAAAAAGCACATGTACATTAGTGTTCACTTCAGATTCACTGTTTGTGTAATATTTATGTTTTATTTCTTCTGTGTTTTGTGTAGTTTTATATGTTTTATTTATGGATTGCATTTATAAAGTGCTTTTCCCAAGCGCTTTAGTCCATTATTGACTCACTCATGTCAAATATACATTAAAATACAGCCAGATTCAGCTCAATCTAACTACATAAATCTAAATAATTCCAGTCCTTATAATAACTCAGCGTTATTGTGCATTTTCCTGTCTTTAACACGAACAGAGCAGGAAACGGCCTCCGTCGGCTGCAGTTACTATTTCTGATTGAAAACACTGCCTCGCTGCTGGAAGTGGCTGCATTGTGTGACTTCCAGCTGAAAATGTGGGAGTTTCTCATGAAAAATGTCTGCGTCCGGTCAAGGTCCCGGAGGCGGTGTCCTGCCAAAAAATCCTCCGAAAAAGCCCTAAATTTTCCCCGACGACAGCAGAGGACTTCCACCACGCGGAGGTAAGAGAGTTCAAGGTAACCTGACTCCTACGCTCAGCTATGTTTGAATCAGCTCGGCACAATTAAAACTCCACAGTCTGCTGCTTACGCTGTTTGTCATTTTGAGAATAAATGTCAGCTGCCGAGGGAGTTTCAGGAACCAGCAGCTTTTAGGAGACGCTCTGTTTAACTGAAATAGAAGCCTTACATTCGTTTTGTGAGGGGAAAATAAAAAAAGTTCCACTGCTTTACAAACAAACAGAATCTATTTTCTTGTGTCTTGTTCCCGTTTATCCAGAACATTAGCTCGTTAGCTCTGTTAGCTCTGTTGGTTAGGTTTGCTGATGTACTTGCTTCAGGTAAACAAGCTACTGCCCAAATGAGGGAAATAAATGTGAGCAATAATAATTATAATCAACTTTATGTTTTGAAAGTACAAGGTCACAAAATACAGTTAATGACAGAAACACACTGAACCTGATATTTTTTCTTCTAGTTTAAACCCACATAGTTTATTATAAAAATCAATTATTTGTGAAAAAAACAGTCTTTATGATCCATCTACTGTTTATTCTAAGGGATTGTAAAAGATGAGAACCTCTATTCAGGAACAGAAAACCTTGGAGCGCTCCCATTGGTCGACACTTGTCACATGACGTTCCAGGAAGTTTAATAGCTGCAGATAAAGTGTATTTTCATCTGAATATGTCTTTTAACAGAGAAACAGCTGAAAAAAGAAAAGCATCAACAGAGAAAAGGGAGGCAACGTAAAACACAGATAAATACTGTCAATTCAATCACGTAATGTTTAACGAGGAGGAGATAATTGTCGTCCTGACGCTGAAGTCACAGCTAAGCTAACGCTAAACTCTAAACTTCAGTTTGGTCAAATGGATTAGTATTTTGGAGGAAACATTGGTCTGGTTTTATTTTTTAATAAAAGAGAAGCAGGAGAGAGCTGGAGCTTTAATCTGTTGTGAAAGTGTTAAGTTAAGTGTAAGGGTTGGTCCTGGAAGTCATGGAGGAACCATCTGCCAAAACCATGTTTACATTGGTTAAATGGTCAGTTGGTCATCATCCTCAGTCCTGTCACAGAGGGTTTTGAACTCAGAAGTCTCAGAAGAATCCAGCTGCTGTGAGAAAATTGCCTTTTTCCACCAACATTTCAAAAATAAAACCCAACACTTGCAGAAGGTCACTGGCCGAGTTTTTGGGACAGTTTTCTGTTCGTATCCAGCTGTGGAGAATGAAAAAGCAGAGTTTACTACAGAATCTACAAACTCATCCAGCTTGGGTCGTTTTAGAAAACCCTGCTGAGATAGAGTCACTGCAAACCGACCTTTAACCTCACTGAATTCACATTAACAGGACCACTTCTCTCTGCGTTAGCTTTTGGAGTCATGTCGGCCATCTTTGGGAGGTCACGGTGACTTAACCTTCGACCTCTCAGCTTCAAATCTTTCTCATTTCAGCTCTTTTTCAAGTTTTGGCCAATTTTGAAGACGATCCATCGATGATTTGTGAAAAGTCACGTTGTCAGAGACGAGGAGACGGCCGTGTCTGAGGCTGATGTTTAAAGCAGGAGAATATCACGTCCGTCCAAGTCATGAATCTGTGCAGCTGTCACTCTCCAGACTTTGGGGAAAAATGCATTTGACTGAACAGGATCCATTTTGTTCTGAGACTGTATCTGTTTGAAGGATTTTACAGTAATGACAGCTTTACCTGATGTTCCAGTTTTCATTTGAACCTGTGATTAATTCATCTAAAAATCTATAGTTAATGCTCTATAAAAGCTCTTTAAGAACTTAGAAATAAAGGTTTGACATCAGATAATTATGAATATTCCTCCTTTGATGAACAATGAATCTGAAGTCACATTTCTCATGTTGGGAACAGAACATGGGAGTCTGTAATAAAATGTTTGATAGATTAGAGTCAACAGTTTAATAAAATGTCCCCAACTAAATCGCTGTGGGGCCAGTTGGATTATAGAGATTAACTGTGGTTCTCCCTGAGGTTTGGCTGTGACTTCAGCGTCAGGACGACAATTATCTCCTCCTCGTTAAACATGACGTGATTGAATTGACAGTATTTATCTGTGTTTTACGTTGTCCCCCTTTTCTCTGTTGATGCTTTTCTTTTTTCAGCTGTTTCTCTGTTAAAAAAAATGTAAAAAGAACAAGTCTTTTTACATTTTCTCAAGTCAGAAGTCAACTGATTATGTCTTTTTATGATTCAGACTTCACTTGGACTTGAACCAGACTCACTTGGACTTGAACCAGACTCAGACTTCACTTGGACTTGAACCAGACTCAGACTTCACTTGGACTTGAACCAAAGACTCAGACTTCACTTGGACTTGAACCAAAGACTCAGACTTCACTTGGACTTGAACCAGACTCATACTTCACTTGGACTTGAACCAGACTCAGACTTCACTTGGACTTGAACCAGACTCAGACTTCACTTGGACTTGAACCAGACTCATACTTCACTTGGACTTGAACCAGACTCAGACTTCACTTGGACTTGAACCAGACTCAGACTTCACTTGGACTTGAACCAAAGACTCAGACTTCACTTGGACTTGAACCAGACTCAGACTTCACTTGGACTTGAACCAGACTCACTTGGACTTGAACCAGACTCACTTGGACTTGAACCAGACTCACTTGGACTTGAACCAGACTCACTTGGACTTGAACCAGACTCACTTGGACTTGAACCAGACTCACTTGGACTTGAACCAGACTCACTTGGACTTGAACCAGACTCACTTGGACTTGAGTCTCTGAAAAGACTTGATGTTTCTCCAAAGATTAAAAGAATATTATTAGAAACAGTTCATTTTCTTCAATAGTTTGACAGATTACACAGAGTTAAGTGTTACTCTCATGACGCTGCCTTCAAATGCTCTCTGTAAAACTCAGCGCTACAGGACTTTACAACCAAAGAACAAAAAGCAGAAACACATTGAACATCACTGACACCAAAGAATAGAAAAAAATCATTAGAACAAGACTTTTTTTGACTAAATATTCTATAGAAAGCCTCACATTTTCAATAAGAAACTGTTCAACTTATGAATTTTTTTATATTTGAAACAGTGGATACAATCAGTTCAAATCTGTTTTATTTGTTGTGTCTCCTGTGTTTTGTTTTGTTTTTTCATTTTTTTTTGTCTATGAATTATTATTAGTGTCGTTGAAAAGACTTGAAAAGACTTGAAACCTTGAAGTACAGGACTTTGGACTTGAACTTTAGGACAAAGACTCGAGATTTACTTGTGATTTGCAAAACAATAACTTGGTCCCACTTTTGTTTAAGGACGTAGTGAAGAAGGACTTGAAGGTAGTTTGTGAAAGAAGAGGAAGCAGAAGGAAAACAGATGGACAAGAGCTGAAAGAAGAAGAAGAAGAAGAAGAAGAAGAAGAAGAAGAAGAAGAAGAAGAAGAAGAGAAGCAAAAAGTCCAGTGCGTAGATCTTTTATTGTGTCTTATCGAATGATTCATGTAATAATACAAAATAAGAGTGAAAGGGTTCACCTCTGAACAGATGAATTAGGGCTGATTAATCCGCCCCAGGTTCGTGAAGGGGACAGCACTTTCAATAAAAGCCTCATTCCTTTATTTATCAGAAAAACAGCTCCATTCTTGGTTATATTCAGGTTGTCGAGTGTAAAACCCTGTGCCCTGTTGGTTCTGTGGATGTAGCAGAGTTTGGAGGCTAATAACCCTCACCTGCTCCACTCCCGGGATGAATATTGGCTCTATTACTGCGGTAATAGGCTCCAGCCCAGCCTCGTCCTGAACTCGACCGACGCATTTCACTCAGACGTCACTAATAGAGATCTGGGCTCGGGATGAATCAGACGAATCAGGCCAAGAATGTGGAGAGTAACTGATGTGGCACACCCCGTATCTCTGAGAGGACAAAGAAACACACTCAGGGGTCAGAGGTCACCGGGAAAAACTGGAAAATACAAAGAACAAACTGTACATGAGCCGAGGTTTAACGGATCAATGATTAAAACCAAGCATCTGAACGTTAGTGAACATTTAGAATTAAATAGAAATAGTATTCAGATGTGGATTTAAAAACTGTAAATGTGTTTATTTTTATTATTTTACAAAATGAAAAGTGAAAAAACAGAAGATCATTCTGAATTAAATCAATATGTTTATGATAAAAATAATACGTTTAGTTCCTCTGTTTCACTTTGAGAAGGATCTGGACAAAACCAGACCAGACTGGACTAAACCAGACCATGTAATCCCAGACAAAACCAGACCAAACTGGACTAAACCAGACCATGTAATCCCAGACAAAACCAGACCAAACTGGACTAAACCAGACCATGTAATCCCAGACAAAACCAGACCAGACTGGACTAAACCAGACCATGTAATCCCAGACAAAACCAGACCAGACTGGACTAAACCAGACCAGACTGGACTAAACCAGACCAGACTGGACTAAACCAGACCATGTAATCCCAGACAAAACCAGACCAAACTGGACTAAACCAGACCATGTAATCCCAGACAAAACCAGGCCAAACTGGACTAAACCAGACCATGTAATCCCAGACAAAACCAGACCAGACTGGACTAAACCAGACCATGTAATCCCAGACAAAACCAGACCAGACTGGACTAAACCAGACCATGTAATCCCAGACAAAACCAGACCAAACTGGACTAAACCAGACCATGTAATCCCAGACAAAACCAGACCAAACTGGACTAAACCAGACCATGTAATCCCAGACAAAACCAGACCAGACTGGACTAAACCAGACCATGTAATCCCAGACAAAACCAGACCAAACTGGACTAAACCAGACCATGTAATCCCAGACAAAACCAGACCAAACTGGACTAAACCAGACCATGTAATCCCAGACAAAACCAGACCAGACTGGACTAAACCAGACCATGTAATCCCAGACAAAACCAGACCAGACTGGACTAAACCAGACCATGTAATCCCAGACAAAACCAGACCAGACTGGACTAAACCAGACCATGTAATCCCAGACTAAACCAGACCAAACTGGACAAAACCAGACCATGTAATCCCAGACAAAACCAGACTAAACTGGACTAAACCAGACCATGTAATCCCAGACAAAACCAGACCAGACTGGACTAAACCAGACCATGTAATCCCAGACAAAACCAGACCAGACTGGACTAAACCAGACCATGTAATCCCAGACAAAACCAGACCAAACTGGACTAAACCAGACCAGTAAATAGATCCTCTGTTTTCTCTAAAACAAACATGTCACTGACTCACATTCATTTGTTTGAAAATCCAACTCAAACCTTTTATTTCTCCTTTAAACCTTTTTTTCGACGTACAGAAACACGATTTGAGAGAAAAACTGGACAAACTTCAGATGTGGATTCTTGGGGCAGGTCTGTCATCTTTTCTGCTGGTTTCTCTGCAGCTGAACCAAAGGAGAACACAGAAAAAAGAAAATAGAGACGAGGGAACAGCGAGTGCTCCTCCTGCGTCGCTCTGTGATTCTGCAGCAGACGAACAGCCCACTCCACTCGCTTTGTGTCCGCTGACATCAGGCCGTGGAGAGGCCCGGACACTAATAAGGCAAATAAAAGTATTAATTGAAGCCCGACCGAGGAAGAAACGACAAATCAGGGAAGATATTTTGTTCAGGAAAAACTAAATAAACCCAAAGAATGAACTTATTGGAGTCTATTAAAGCCAAAGGATTCTATCAAAACCCCATTTCTTCCCAGTTTGCTCTGCTTTGTTCAGTTTGAGCCACACACACAACTCAAAAAAAACCCCAATCCAAACCTGAATTATGAATGAAAATGTTGTATTTCTTTCATTGCTTTCGGTTTTTAATCACAAACAAACATATTTTTCAGATTCAAACACATTTCATTTACAAAATAGGGTTGAAAATGAAGGAGTTTTGAGAGCAATGAGATTCTCCGGTGGACGTTTGTGGAACTGCAACGACTAAATCTAAAAAGAAATATCTCTAAAATAGTCAAATATTTCTTTTTTTACTTTTTTTGTCACTTATTTACAACATGCACTTTATCTACAGACAGTTTTCTGTGGAACATTGTTAAATCATTTTAAGTTTTATGTATTTCTTTGCCTACATTATTGTCTCTTATTCGTTTTATTATGTTGACCTTCCCATGAACTACTTTCAACCACACAAAATACCCAAGATGCATCTGTGAGCCAAGTGTTATGAAAAAAAAAGATTGAAAAAAGGAAATGAGGCTTAAAGCGGAGAATTTTCAGTTTTAAAACGAGTGTCCGTCTGCTGTGTTCGTAGAAAACGTTTTATTTTGAAAAGATTTGCACAATAAACTGCACAGTTCAGTTTTATTTCTCTTTAGTGAGATTTTAGTGAGAACAGATCACATTCAGCTGCTCTTGTTTTAAAAATAAACACAAATATGACATAAATAAAAAGTAAATATCAGCAAACGTTCTGTTATTTTTTCAAAAGCCATGGATCAAAGCTAAAAACAGACAACCATCCCATTCTTTTCTTCTTGTTAGAGTTTAATCTTGTGCTGCTCCAACCTTTTACTTTTACTGTTATTAAAATAAACAACATGGCTTTGCTGTGATTGAATAAAACTGTGGATATTCAGCTCACAGACCAGTTCCGTCTGCAGATTAAATACATCCCACAAAAGCCCAAAACCTCAAATGAAGCCATCACCGAGGCTCGTGCCGCTTTAGACAAAAAGAGTTTGATTTCTAACCTTTCTATTGATTTAAACTGGTCTCGGGTCAGGTCTCTTTTGCGGCAGCTCTGTTTAAATTGCTCCGATCTGTTCGTCTGCAGCTCCACAGTGAATCTGATGAATCTAAAGTGAGCTCAGATGATGCTTCACGAGAAAAAGATCAAATATACTGTATAACGTATAATTACATCTAAAATCAGTAGAATTGACCTTTTGTCGAACACCACACAGTCACATTGAGACATATCTGGGGTAACTTCATAGAACAGCACCAGGACTTAGTAATATTTGAAATAACATTGAATTAGGGACAGACACAATCATTTTTATGTGTTTTTCTTCAATAATTTAACATTTTCATCCAAAATCATATTGTAATATTTTACCTAATTATCTAATATTGTGTGTATGTGTTGTTCACTGCGTGTTTTTTTTAATTTCTTGTTTTATTTTTAAGTTTCTTGTGTCTGTGAAGCACCTTGAGAGGTTCGGTAACAATAAACTGCATTTCAGATTTGCATTTAGTAGAAATACAAGACTGTAAAGTGAATTTTCTCCTAAATTCACGAGACAAAATAAAATATTATAAATCTTAGAGAGTCTCGTGCAGTTTTATTAATATTTATCCAGAGAAGTCCTGTCCTAGTGGCAGCTGGCCCAGTGCACCAGCCTCTCTCTGTTCCGTCTGTGTTTTGTTATTGCCTTATTTCTGTTAATAATTGACTAAAGCCAAAAGGCAGCAGCAGAAACTGGGTTAAACTGAACTTTAAAACCACTGCTTTACACCATTTCACTTCAATTTAAAGTCACGTGTAAGAAAAAGCATGGATCAGTGGATATTCTTTGACATTTGGCTGATTTTACGCAGCATTTGTCTCATTTCAATGACCCTCCTCAAAAAGGGGCGTGGCTTAGACGTCTCCCGAGTCTAAAAAACCTGAAGCAGAGGCACGGCTCTGGGATGAACCCTGAGGACAAACCGGGACTAAAAACAGGACTAAACCCACTTTACGCGCGCTCATCCGTGCGTCATTGTGCGTAAAAGTCAGAGAGAGACATGTGACGAACGCGTGGAGCCCTCGGTGTCACTTTTTCCTGGAGGTTTGTCGTGTTTTTTACGCAGAAGAAGAAAGTGTTGAGGCGGAGGACACGGCGCTGGAGAGCTCTGACAGGTCTGTGGCGTTCACTGACATCTCACAACTTTGAGAAATAAGACACTGCGTAATTTACAAACACACGGACTGTTGAGTGAAAAAAACTATTTCATTGTAAACTGTACGATCAGAAACGGGTTAAGTTTGGGTTCTTTTAAATCACTCAAAGACTTTATGCCTGACAGAATTAGGTTAGATGTATATTGGAAGCTTTTAGTGTTTGATTTTAGTGTTGAGTTTATTTCGTTCACTTATGGAAGGTTGTTCTAATGGTTTTCAATAAAAAATACTAAATAAAAACAAATGAAAACCTTGATTTTAAAAGTATGATAGATTCCAAGAGAGATTTAATTGCATTTTGACATGTTACAACACGTTGGTCTCAGTATTTTCTCCACTGTCTGGAAATAAACATGGCATTATATGAAGTGTGTAGCTCTAGTCCAACTCAAAACAGACGGAAATGTTGCTTTAATGAAGGTTTTTGCCAGTGATTTTTCTCCAAATTCGTGCTGAGTCCTTGTATTTTCTATCGTCAGAATCAACGCTCAACTCTGTTTCAGTTTCTTGTCTGTATTTTCTGAAGTTGTGTTCAGTTTAAACAAGTGTCATACATTGAAATGGATCAGTTTTGGACCTGATTCTGTCTAAAATCCTGCAAACATTGAACGAATGCTTTCGAGTTCATTCATTTTACGAACAGCCGTTAAATACAGTATTGTGTTATGGTTTTTGGATAATTGTTAGATGCATATGGACCACAACTGCGATCCACTGCATAAATAAAGTGTCTCAAAGGAAAAAAGCAGAGTATAAAGAGCTAAATTCATAATAATATATGATATATTCAAAAAGTCCAAAGATAGACAGTGTCTTTTTGACTCTAGTGGACGACAAGAGCAAATAAAATGTGATTTAAATGCAATAATAGGAAAATGTAGCTTGTAATCTCTGTGTTTATCGACTATTTCAATGAGAACCTGACTTTTAAAATCTGAATTTAATCTTGAGCCGAGGAAAGGGAATCAAAAGAAGAAGAAAAACCAGTTTAATCTGACAATGATCAAGAAAAAATCAGTGTGGACATAAAGAAAACTCTCTCCGTGAATAAACTGTGGAGCTGTGGACACTATTTGCTGTAAACAGATTAAAAATATTAGAAATGAACGCCCCATCGTCTGTAAACGCAGCATCAACAGTTATTTGTGACGGTGTTGTTTCATTTGTCAATAATGTCTCGTGTTACTTTCCTCGTAAACCTTTTTCTTTTCATAGAATTTTAATTTTAATTGTAAAGCAAATTAAAATAATAGTTCTGGGTTGAATTTAGGATTTAACGGAGACTGAGAGATTGACCTCTGTCGGGGAAACGTTTAATTACTTTCTGACGATGGACAGAGCCACAGCGCCCCCTATCTCTGGTAATTTATCACTCCACATTAGTGTTATGACAAATTATAGAGTTTAGAGCAATCAATTCAAGTCTTAAAAGTGTCATATTGTACATTTAGCCTTAGTTTTATTAAAGCAGCCCTTGATTTTGGTGAATGAACTCCGCTGTAGAGACTAGAGATGCTGGAGTTAATGTAATATGCCGCAAAAACACCAGAAGAAGAAGAAGAAGCTAGTTTTCTGGTTGTTTTTCAGATTTCTAAACCAAAAAAACAGAAAAATCAAGAGCAGTGGTCGTTGTAACGTGACACAGACGAGGGTTGTCGCCTGAAACAGCTTCAGTCACAGATATTTTATTTTATTTTAAAGATTTAAAGGTGTTTTTTGGGTTGAGCTTTGTCAAACTGAAGGCCCTGGGGCAAAATGAGGCCCTTTGTAATGTTTTATTTGGCCCTTTATCATGTTTTTTAGGTGATATTTTCTGGACTTTGCTTTAATCCGAGACAAAAGGCACTAAACGTGGGGAACTATTTTAAAGGGACCAAAGTGAGGCTTAAATGAGGGGCACTAATTAAACTGAATTTACAAAATGTTGCGTGAAAATGGGGCATAAAAGCAGGAAATTAACGTTAAAAATAATAATGCTCAAATGAATCTGAAAACTTTACTTTAAAAACGCTGTAAAATTGACTATTTATCTGAAGTTTAGTATATAATAATAATTACAGACTCCAGTGTATTCTCTTCTATGAAAACCCTTCATAATAAAGCTTATGTGACGTCTTAGGGTTTTAATTTGAAAGGGTCACAGGAAGCTCTTTATCCCAAATGCAACCCAACGTCCCTTTTTGTGATATTTAATTAAAATATATAGATTTTTATCACCATTTTTGTTGTTTAGATCAGTATTGAGCCATGATTTTTGTCTCTAAAGCTGCAAAAAACAGAAAACAACCATGACTTTTCTGTCTTTGTTAAAAAAATCTATAAAATATACGACACATAATCTGTATTTGTGTTTTCTACTTTCTACAAATGACACAAATAAGATGTTTTGAAGCTGCTGGACCAAAAATCGAGCATGTTGTAAACAGTTTTTTCTTTATTCCAGCTGCTTTAGGATTATTTACACTTTTATTCACTATGAGACTTTTAGTTCTCTTGAGTCTCTGCAACTAATCGTATTAATCGATTGTTTAATAAAATGATCCACTAATTTAATAATAGATTAATATATATCTGTGGAAACATAAGCTGAGAAGAGGTTTTATTAAAGACAGAGCAGGAAATCCACAGAAACAGTAAAAGAGAAGTACATTTTGTGTTTTTGATAAATCCTGTGGCTTCATCTCCTTCAGATTTTGTAAAAAGACATTAATTTTTTGTTTTATTATCATGAGTTTTAAACAGAAACAGGTTTTTGACACTTTTCTTTGTTAGTCCACAGGCCCCAGACATTTACACACTTCACTGTCAGATTATTCATCGGAAAAATAATCATCGATTATAGAAATAATAGTTAGTTACAGCCTTAGTCTTGATGGTAGGAGCTGATCCCAGGTCAGTGGACTCGGGAAAAGATGACATTAACAATATATTCAGTAACGTTAAAAAGCAGCGTTTAAACTTTGTTACAGAAAATATAAAAGCAGTGTCCTCGAGTCTCAGGCTTCACGAGTGTCTTTTTCAGAATAAGAGTAAAGACAGTGGTCGTTGAGCTGCCGTTTGTTTGACAGCTTCGACGCCGCTGCCGCTTGTTTTAACGTTTTTATCGCATCGACGAACGCTTCATATCGTTTCTATTGTTGTTTTTGTGTGGACATCAGCCTTGAGTGGGCTCTCGGTGTAACAGTAATCTGCTCCGACTGTAAATATCAGATTCCTGTTGCTGTGGGGGAGTGTGTTTCTGAGAGAAGCCTTCGTCTGACGCATCAGATCGTTGTGAAACTGGCCCGAAGCAAGTCTGCTCTTTTGTCTTGAAGTCCGTAAATCTAAAAACTATAGACGTTAAATGAATCAGCAGCACATTCATAAGTTCTAATGAGATGATTGGACAAAGCCTTAAATCAAACTGTCCTTGGTTTTGTCCTGGTTTAGTCTTTTCTTTTGATTTATCCCCAGAGCCTTCATAAATCTAACTTTAATTGAACGTAAAAACGGATATTTAAATAAATTAATGTGATATTTACCTTTTTTCTGACTTTGTGCAGCCATAGTCTTACACAGGGACGTTTTAAAACTTAGACAGACCCAAATATAAATGAAACATGACCCCGTGTCTGGTCTTTGGGTACATTTTTCGACTTCTCTTCATAACCTTTAACATTTAGTCTTGTGCTCCACTGCTGACAGCTCCACGTGATCCATTCTGATTAATGTGCTTCAGAGCAATGTGACCAAGCGACAGAAAGTTATTTATGGATGTTTGTTGGAGTTTTGACGTGTCCCGGTGTGAAAATGTACAGTAAAAACAAATCTAAGAGAGTTTTTATTCATATTTATGGAGGCTGCAGTACCATGAATGACCACAGGTGGAGGGGGCAGTATCACACACAGTCCTCATTAGACATTTATCACTTGTTTTTATTTATTACTTGTTTTCCGGGCGATATTTATCTTTATTATTATTATTATTATTATTTCTGTTTATTTTTTAAGCTATTTATTTATATATACTTCTGAATATTTTATTTATTTTAAGAAGAATTCACTGTTTTGTTCAATAATTCCAACATTTTTCCAAAGTCAGTGCATAATCGTGTAAAATAATCGTGATTTCAATTATGTCCAAAATAATTTTCATTTAATTTTTAATTTTAATTTTGATTTTTTTTTCCATAATCAAACAGCCCTGCCCCTGCTGCAATGTTGGTAAATCTAGTGGTCACTTGTGGTACTGCAGCAAAAATACGTTTAGTTTTTTTTTTTTGTTTTTTTTTTTGAGAAATGTGAATAAAAACCTGCACAAAACTTTTTTTTTAAACCCGGGTCTGAAGAGCGTTAGCCGCCTCCAGCTCGTCTCCTGTTTGTCTGTGAACAGGAGGATGCCATCGTTACCAGAAATAAAAAAAAAGAAGACTCCGAGTACATCCCTTTCCCCTCCTCGGGTTTCGCCCACGTTGAAAAACATTCGACGTCCGGCGCCAGAACCTCTCCAAGGTCGTTGTGTTTCGGCACAGACCCCCCACGCAGACCACATCCATCTGAACCAGTCTGAGCCACTGGCCTCATCAAACCCCAGTTAAACAAAGGACGTGGAACGGATCATCTTCTGGGAGTTTTAGTTTAGTTTGACCAGAAACAAACCACAGAAGTTCAAAGTCTCTGCGGGTTTTGCCTTAAATGGAAAACAGTACCTTTTGAATAAAAACTCCCCCTGCTCCTGGACTTTTTCTGTGTTTTCGAATTTTATTTTTTGCAAAACTTTGGTTGTTTTGATGCAAATGGCATAAAATCTGTCCAGGTTTTGTATTTTGGGTTAAATTTCAATTTTTCCTGATTTTTTTCTTTCATATGTCGTTTCCCTTCAGGATTTTTTGTGCCATTGACATTTTTTACACTTTAAACAATTTAATTTTGAAACCCCTGTATGTTTCCATTGCAACCATTGATTTTTTATTTTTTTTTGTGTGTGTTCGAGGGACCAATGAGCAATTTATTTATAATCAACTTTGCAAAAAAAAGATCAGAATCACTGTTTTTTGACTCTCAGACTTGGATAACCCTCCAAAAATTCAAATTTGAAGAAATGGATGGAAAAAAAACTCAAAGAGACTTACTTTCGTTGCTAAAAGTGGCTTTAAGGGTCTAAAAAAATCGGAAAATTCATAAATATTTGTGATGTATGGTGAGGACTCAAGTTAATAATAGCGTTCATGAACAAAATTTTGAAAAATATCTTCATTAGGTCATTATTATTACATGTTGGTAATCACTGTGGAGGATTGAACTGCTCATGATTGGTTTTTGTCAAACTCACCTCGTTTGTTTTGGAGAAAATGGAGGTTTTTAGATTTCTGTTCATGACCTGGTTTATTTTTATCCATGTTCGTCTTGTTGTTGGATCAAAACTTTCATCATTTTATGTTTTAAAAAAAATGACTCTTGCTCTAGCTTCATTTTGGTTTGGTTTATTTGCTGAAATTTAGTTTGAAGTTTTATCCGATCGTCTGAAACCCTTCTTTTATCAATGTTACATAACTTTAGTCTCAAAGTGTGG
>CM072169.1:21378991-21382635 GCA_036850595.1 Rhyacichthys aspro
TTTAGACTTAGTAATGACTGTTTAGTCCTTGTTTTCGACCAAGTTTTGCCTTAGTCTGGATTTAGACCCAAATGAAGTCTTGTTTTCAGTCCGGTTCTGGTCCTGGTTTAGTCCTGGTTTGATCCTTGTTGAGTCATGTTTATCATTTTTGTCCATTCCTTATTTTGTTATATTTTAGTCTTGATTTAGCCTTGGTTTTGTTCCATGTTTAGTCCTGTTTCAGGCCTAATTTCCTCCTCTTCCTTCCTTTTAGTCCTGGTTCAGTCCTGGTTTAGTCCTGGTTTAGACCTGGTTTAGTCCTGGTTTAGTCCTGGTTTAGACCTGGTTCAGTCTGTGTATAGTTTTTATACGTTTCACACTTCGTCCTTAGTCTTGTTTTTGGTTAAATTCTAGTTATATTTTGCATTAATTCCTGGTTAAGTGTTGTCTTCGTCCACTTCCTTTAGTCCTGGTTCAGTCCTAGTTCTCTGTAGTGACCTCTGACCTTGAGCCGTGTCCCACAGATAAAGCTACATTAGCCTCAGGAACATGCTTTTATTGTGACAGACGTCCTTCGTAGTTTTTTTTGTCCTGGTCTCAGACTCTCCTCCAACATCAGCAGTAGTAACCTTTACTGCTTCTTTTATTTAAACAAAAGATCAAACTGGACCTGTTTTCACCACAAAATACTAATACGTTACATTAAATGGAAGTTTAGATCTGATCTGAAACTTTTATTTTGTAATCTTGTGTCTCATTAAACACTGCATCGAAGCATTACCAACATTTATCCATGTTTTATTTGCTGCTGTTTCTCTATTTTTATCTTTTTTGAGCTGTTTTTCTGTAAAATAAGACATATTTCCAACAGAATAACCCATTTCCTTGGTTTATTTTTGTTGTTTACGTCAGTGTCGACCAATGGGAGCGCTCCTTTTTACCTTTTTTCTATTAAAATCCTTAATTATACAGACTATATCACGTCTTAAAAAGGGAAAAAAAGTAGGTAATCTTCTTTTAAACAGCTGCTACGCTAGATGCTAATATGTTAAAGAGGTTGAAATCATTATTAATTCCCTTCTATGCTTTGTTTATCTGTTATCGTTCTGTCTTTGGAATCATCAACTCACTGCATGACGGGTCAAAGGTCACGGGATACGCTGCCAAAGTCTCTCTCGCTTTAGGCTTTAAAATGCAGCCGAGCTTTTATGACGACTTAATCGCTGCCATTTCAGTCAAACGTTAAACTGAGAAAAGAGTTTTTGTGAGATTTTTTTTTGGAGGAATCTGTCAAATGAATTCTCTCTGTGTCATTTTTTGCAGAAGAATTTAGGTCGTACTTAATAAACACAGAAGAAGAAGAAGACGGGACTGATCTGCAGCTTTGACTTATCAGTGAACTTTATTAACCCTGACGCAGTCGCAGTCTCTGGAGGAAAGGCCAAGACCAAATCAAAATCTGCGTCTGTGAGGAATTCCAGATATTTCGTGAAGTTCCCATGATTTGGAAACAAGACAAACGGCTTCAAGTGAAAAAGGGAAACACGGGGGTTATTTATGATTTTAAAAGAATTTCATTTGGACTTTATTTACAGCAGAAGTGTTGCTCTGGAGGAAGAAAAACACTAATGCTCTTCTAAGATACGTTTGAGTCGATCTGAACCATTTATTTGATTTTTTTCTGCAAACTTTGAGCCTTTGTGTGATTTTAGATCAACAATAAACAACACAAAGAAATAGCTGTGATATTACTTAACAGCACTGTATTAAAATAAACCACATCAGGAGGAGGACAGTGCTGTGAAAAAGTATTTGCCCCCTTTGCTTTTTCCTTTTAATAAATAAAAATCATCACTTAACCCTTTTACCACTGCAATTATACAGAACGCCTAGTCTTTTTTTTTGTATTTTTGGTCAATAAATGTGTCAAAAATGCCCTATGTATAAATAATTCACACCCTTTTTACAGAAGAAATATAACTTTCAAAATCTGGCAAGTATTTGTTATTTTAATGTTATATATCCTTAAAACGGAATTGAATTTTCCTCAGGTTTCTCATTATAAACACATTTAAAAGTGTGTTAACTTGAGTCATCTTTGTCTAATATTTAAATTACTTTGATCTGAAATAGTTAAGTGTGACAAATGTGCAAAAAAATAAAGATAATACTTTTCCACAGCGTTGTATTTAATGACAGGGAGGTGTTCTCTCAAATAAACACAACTCCCAGCATTTTATCAGAAAACCCCTGAGGAGTAATGATTCTATGTGAGTTTACAGCAGAGTTTTAATAAAGAGTCGCCGAACAATCTGATCCAAGCTTTTAATAAAACACATTTGATTTCTGGCACAGATTATTAAAACTAAAAAACGTTTAGTGTTTGTCTTTTAAAGCCCCTTTAAGCCTCTAAATTACAATCTTAAGGGTTCTTACGGGTGCTTGAAATCCTTGAAAATGCTTGAATTTTAATCTAGTGTTTTTTTAAGGTTGTAAAAGTCCTTGAATTTTGGATAAAT
The DNA here is from genome assembly GCA_036850595.1 of Rhyacichthys aspro. Classification (NCBI taxonomy): domain Eukaryota; kingdom Metazoa; phylum Chordata; class Actinopteri; order Gobiiformes; family Rhyacichthyidae; genus Rhyacichthys; species Rhyacichthys aspro. The sequence goes on from CM072169.1 coordinate 21,381,490, forward strand.
TGCTTGAAATTCTCATTTTTGAGACATCAGCCGTTTGTAGAAAGAGACCAAACTTAAAGGGACACTTCATCCAATAAATGAACATCTTATTGATCAAACAAGTTTCATTTTTGGGTGAACCATCTCTTGCTTTCAACAATTTAAACAATTTAGGTCTTACATACGGTATATATGTGTCTACATGTAATTTACTGCAGTAAGGTGCTTGAAAAACATGAAAACACACCAAAAAGTGCTTGAAAAGTGCTGGAATTTGAACTTAGTAAAGGTGTAAGAACCCTGGATGTTTAGGAGAAAAATGTTGGTCCAGGATCAACTTTGAGACTTTAATCTGAACCAAATCTCGAGTCGGATCTGAGTCAGTTAGAATTACAGATCTTTGGCTTAAAATTGTGTTTAAATCACACAGTTTTCCAGAATCAACAACTGAGCTCAAGGATTTACTGCAACATTTAATCAGTGTTTAATATCTTTTCATATTCAACCTTGTGCTCTCTTTGCAACACACAAAATCAGTTCCTCTTTGTGCATTAATCTGATCAGATATTTAATAAAATGCTCAGTTCTAATTCAAAGTTTGAACACAGAACTAGGTTAGGCCTGTGACCCGTGTGATGTTCCGCCCGGCGTCCGGATCAAACGCCGGCCGCTGGAAAACAGAAAGAATGATCGTAATAAGAGGCATAACGCCCGATGGCAGTGACCTTTGACCGTTTGTCTGTTTGGTGGTTTACCGTGGAGCGCTGCCATTAAAACCAGAACGTCCAAAGCTCACTCAGACTCGCTCAGACTCAGAGAGGACTGCAAACCGGGCGAGACACACACTCGAGTAAGTATCTAAAACACACACACGCTTTCTCAGCGTCGCTCTGGAAGAGTCTGTTGAAGGAGGAAGGAAAAGAAGCTTAACTTTGAATTATTCTAGAAATGAAATCGATCCAAGTTTAGGTGCCACTGAAATCTGTCGGTTTTTACTGCTCCTAAAAGTTAATGGACAATGACACTTTTATTGCAATTAAAATGTAGTCTCCAGTTCGTTTTGGATTAAATATAATTGTGCCATAACTGTGTCAAAGCTTTTTAAAACTGCTTCTGTTGCTTTTTTGTTCAGTTTTAGTGACACTTTTTCAGAGAAATCCTGTTGTT